>CM042480.1:47959040-48219040 GCA_023621385.1 Quercus gilva | reverse complement strand
ACATCCTTTTGTAGCAACTTGCATTGGGGTAATGCTATTTTGGAGAAGTCCTTGATGAATCTTCGGTAAAAACCTGCATGTCCAAGAAAAGAACAAACTTCCCACGCACTAGTGGATAAGGTAAAGATTGAATAATATCAACTTTAGCTTTTTCTACCTCAATCCCCCTAGATGAAACAACATGACCCAAAACTATACCTTGTTCAACCATAAAATGACATTTTTCAAAATTTAACACAAGGTTAGTTTCTATGCATCTTTGAAGAACAAGTATAAGGTTATGCAAACAATTATCAAAGTAGTCTTCATAAATTGTGAAATCATCCATAAAGACTTCTATGATATGCTCAATATAATCTGAAAATATGCTAATCATACACCTTTGGAAAGTGGCTGGGGTGTTGCAAAGGCCAAAGGGCATGCAACGATATGCAAAACTCATGAATGGGCATGTAAAAGTCATTTTTTCTTGATCCTCCAGAGTAATTGCAATCTGAAAATAACCTAAATAATAGGAAACAATAATAAGAATGACCAGCTAACCTTTCAAGAATTTGATCAATAAAATGTAAAGGGAAATGGTCCTTGTAGGTTACAGTATTTAATTTTCTATAATCTATACAAACCCGCCACCCATTCTGAACACGGGTAGGAACTAACTCATCATTCTGATTTTTCACACCAGTCTTTTTAGGAACCTCTTGAACCAGGCTAACCCAATTGCTATCCGAAATAGGATAAATCACTTAAACTTCAAGAAGTTTGAGGATCTCCTTCTTCACTACATCCATCATGGGTGGGTTCAATCTTCTTTGCGGTTGACGGGAAGGTTTTGCTCCCTCTTCAAGTAAGATACGATGCACGCATGTAGACGAGCTAATTCCTTTAATATCTGCAATTGTCCAACCAATAGCCGTCTTATGCTCCTTAAGGACCTGCACAAGCTTTTCTTCTTATGGTGCACTAAGTTTACTGGAAATGATCACTGGTAACGTTCCTCCATCTCCAAGGAAAACATACTTGAGGTGACTGGAGAGAGGCTTCAATTCTGGAATGGGGGCCTACAAAATAGAGGGTAAAGGTCTCTCGTTAGAAACTGGTAACGTGATATGAGGAGCGTTACTTGACTATTGTAGCTTTGAAAAATCATTCAATGCTGCAAGCAAATTAGTACTTAAGGCTAATTCCTCATTCTCTTTCTCAAGATGCTTACTAATGACAACTTCCAATCCATCTTTTCCATTAAGTTCAAAAGCTTCATGTGCTAAAGAATCAATCACATCAATTGAATAAATAGGATTATCATCATCAGGATATTTCATGGCATCATAAATATTAAACTTAACAATTTCACCATCAAATTCCATGGTAAGTGTGCCACTTTGAACATCTATCTTAGTCTTAGATGTCTTTAAGAATGGTCTTCCTAACAAAATAGGAATAGTTTGATCACCATTCTCCATATCAAGCACATAGAAATCAACAAGGAAAACCAAATCATTAACTTGCAGAAGAACATCCTCAACTACACCCTTAGGATAGGAAATAGATCTATCAGACAATTGAATCACAACACCAGTTTTATTCAAAGGTCCAAGTTTTAAAAAAAAACATATATAGAATATGGCATGACAATGATAGAAGCTCCTAAATCTAGCATGGCCTTCTCAAGTTGAGTGTTACCTATTGTACAAGAGATAGTAAACTTACCTGGATCTTTGCACTTTGCAGGGAGTTTTCTTTGAATAACCGCAGAAACATTCTCCCCTACTCGCACCTTCTCACATCCTTTACGTTTCTCGCATCTACGAAAAGTCTCATATAATTCTTTATTTTGCTCATCTTTTCTTGATTCTACTAAGGCCTGAGGAAAAAGAGGTACCAATTTATAATCGGAAAGAGGCAGAAACTTACGCTTAGGTACCTCATAGTCATTGGGAACGTTCTTGTCTTCAACAATGTTTTTCTCCTTTTCTTGCTTCGACGATGCAAGGGCTGCCTTTACTGGAATCTCAACCTCTTTACCACTTCTCAAAACAATTGCACTTGCATTTTCTCTTGGATTTACTATCATTTGAGAGGGTAATTTCCCCGAACTTTGCACCTCTAGCCGACTAATTGCGGTTGCTATCTGGCCCATCTGATTGTCCAAACTTTGAATATTGGCCCTCGCCTCTTGTTGAAATTGTTTCATCTCCTGTTGAAATTGCAAAGTATTAGTGGCAAGAGACTTAACAATATCTTCTAAAGACATACCAGAATTTGAAGTTTGGCCAGGTTGTTGTCTAGGGGGGTATGGCTGCTTATATTGCTGGCAAATTGGGCGGTTTTAAGTTGCGGGCTGATTTACTTGTGGATTCCCATAGCTAAGATTGGGGTGATCCCTCCATCCCGGGTTATACATGCTTAAATAGGGATCATACTTCCTTTGCGGTTGTCCAAGAAAACCACCTGCTGCATTGACTTGCTCAATAGGCTCTTCTTCAAGAGTTGGGCACATATTAGTTGGATGCCTGACTACCGAACAAATCCCACAAGCCTTTGCCATTTGCATATTACCTATAACCATTTGATGAACAAGAGAGGTTAGACTCACAATTTGTTGTTCAAGGGAGGAGATATTTACCTCATTAACAAGCTTTGATGGAGAGTCAAGCCTAGTGCCAAATTGTTGAGAATTGGCCGCCATATTTGCAATCAAATTTCTCGCGGCCTCGGGAGTTTTATCCACCAAAGCTCCTCCACTAGCAGCATCAATCATAGAAATATTGGATAATAGAGCCAATCCTTAGCCGAATCCTTCAAAGAAAACGGAAAGGCTCTTAATTTAATTTGATCTTCAGTCACCCCCGTGGGTTTCATACTCGTGCACACCACATGAAGCTACTTTAGATGCTTGTAAGGATCTTCACCTGCAAGGCCATGAAAAGTGGGCAAGAGATGTATTAGTCCAAATTTTAATTAAAAAGTAGTAGTAGCATCTAAAGTAGGAAACGTTATGCATAATGGTTGTTGATTCAAATCAGGGGCAGCAAGCTCTTTCAAAGTTTGATTTCCAGCCATGACTTCCTCCTCTTCTAAATCAGAATTGCTAGCAAATAGGGAATCAAGAGCTAGATTGTGCTCTTCAAAATTTCTCCGAGCTTTGCTTCTTAACCTGCACAAAGTTCTCTCTATTTCTAAATCATACTGCAAAACACCTTGATTAGAAGATCAAGTTACAATCATAAACAATCAAGGAAACACGAATAAACCATGAAAAATAAATCAGGAAAAATCTAGAGTAATGAAAATAAATAAATAAAATCTATGCTAAAACACAAAAAAAAAAAAAAAACAAAAAACAAAAAACAAAAAAAAAACAAAAAACAAAAAACAAAAAATAAATAAATAAAATGTCTAAAAACCCTAGAAAACAGTGCAATTTGGCCTCAAGAGAGTGGGGCTAGTAATCTAAATGATTAACTAGTCTTGCTCATAACGTCGTTTACCTTTAGAAAACTATACTATTGAGGCCTAGTTCTACTAGAATCAGAATTCTGCCGAAACCATAACTATCAAAAACTAACTTTTTTTTTGTTGAAAATTTCAAGCATGAATTAAGGATCACAAGAAGCACAAAATCAACTAGAATCACTCCTCGGAAACGACGCCAAAATTTGGTGTGCTGTCACAGGCTAGCAAAAATAAAACCTAAACTCCTAAAAATATATGTAGTGGTGTGAGTAAGGATCATTCCCATGGAGAGTATCTAGCCTAGTTTTATGCTATGTGAACAAGGATTGGGGTGGGGTTTGAGTATAATGAAAACAATTTTAAGAAAAACAACTAAAGAAAAATTCAAATTAAAATATCGAAATCAATCAAAAAAACAAACCTTGGTCTAAGCCAACATCCACCATCAAAATATTATAACTGATCATCGATGCAAGCATAAATCAATTCACACTTTGAATATTCACCATTGGAACTATTTTCCTATTTCTCCTTACTTGCAGTTAATTAGAAAACAAGCAATCTAATTAACCCTAACTACTAAACAACCTAAGACAAGTGCTAAAGGTTTAATCTAGCAGCAGCCTTTAGAATTAGAGAGATCGATGAGGCTAAACAACATAAGCACAAGTAGTTGCATTTAATTTACTCAACTGTTCTTCCTAAGATCTAATAATTTCTGATGCAGCAAATCATTAAATCTTGGTTGCTTCACAAATTAGAGAGATAAAAAAATTATGGATTTGATATCTAACCTAGCAGTAGATTGAAATGAATAATAAACTAGTAGGCCTCCTAGCAATTAAATGAGACAATCATGAAAAATGGCACAGAAGAACATCCGATATTCAAAGCATAAATTGAACAATAAAAACAAATTAGATCTCACAGTTGTATTGATTCCGAGGCTTCAGTTTCCTTCAACCAAGTATAAAAGTTCAGCCACGCAGGGCCATGATGAAAACTCGAAGGAGAAGTTAGAGAAGAAGGGAGAGAGAGGTGCCTCTGAAGTCTAAATTTTCCTCCCCTTTTTACACGTTAATTCCCCCTTTCAAAAGCCTACAAAATCTCCTAAAAATATTCTAAATAATAATATCCAAATCTGACTAATTAAGGAAAACATTAAAAATAAAATAATGTCCTAATATAACTAGGAAAGTAGTGTTTTCAGTTGGAATTTTCGTGCACCAGATCTGGAAACTTCCGAAAATAAACTGCATCAAATCCGTGTATTAGAATTGTAGGCTAAGGAATGTTCTAGAACGTCAGCAGTGCAGGTGCAAAAACTTCAAGCCTGATTTCGACCTTGATACAACCAGTATCTCTCAAAACTCAATGAAAGTTGTAGAGCTTTTTCTTGGCGTTCCAAAGCATCTTGAATCTACTCAATCGGAGCTCAAATGAGAGAGTTATGACCAGATTATGAAGCAATGTCAAAACTATCCAGAATCGCCCAATTAGTTTCGTTTTGCACTTAACACCTCCATTTGCATCCTAAATCAAAATATAAGAATAATGAATACATTTAGGCACTAAATAAGTATAAAATACTAGACATTAAGGGAGAAAATTTTGACAATTTTCATTCTCATCAAGTGCCAATGCTTCAGCAACATTATACGACAGCCATCGGAGGAGCTTACACCAATGAACGCCCCCTAGTCGTTCGCTCAATGGGGATTGGATATAGTAGGACCCTTCCCCATGGCAATGTAGCAACTCAAGTTCCTCATCGTAGGGATCGACTACTTCACCAAATGGGTTGATGCAGAACCATTGGCCACTATCATGGAGAAAAATGTCAGAAACTTCATCTAGAAATTATCATTTGCCGCTTTGGAATCCCAGGGTCTTCGTCTCTGATGATGGAAAACAATTCAACAATGCACATTCAAAGATTTTTGCCAACAATTAGGGATCAAGAACCATTACTCCTCGCCCGCCCACCCTCAGGCCAATGAACAAGTTAAGGTTACAAACCGATCCTTGCTCAAAATGATCAAGATTTAGCTCGAGGGGTCAAAGGGTATATGGCCGAATGAGCTACCCGGTATCCTGTGGGCATATAGAACGACAACTCGCACACCTACAGGGGAGACACCTTTCTACCTCATTCGGAAGTAAAGCCATCATCTTGACAGAAGTTGGACTGACCAACTATCGAATAGCCCACCATAATAAAGAAAGGAATGAAGAGGGGATGTACCTATAGTTGGACCTTCAGGACGAAGTAAGAGCAACAACAGAACAGCGGATCACTCGTTATTAGGACCTAATGGCAAAACACTACAACACCAAAGTCAAGCCTCATCATTTTCAGATCAAGGACCCGGTCCTAAGGAAAGTGACAACGGCTACCAGAGACCCCGCACAGGGCAAATTGGGCCCCAACTGGGAAGGACCTTACAAGATCTTCGACTACCATAGAAAGGGGACCTATTACCTAGAGACCCTCGACGGACAAAGACTCCATCACCTATGGAACACTAAGCAGTTAAGGAAATACTACCAGTAGTAGACGAGTGCAGCCTATCTTATCACTTTCTTTTATTATTTACGTTAAAGTTGGATATTGAAAGATGTTGAAGTTTTAAGAATATTAAGTTTTTAAAGCTTTTTGATTATTATTAATAAGACTTGAAAGGATTATCAAAAACATTGTTCTACTTTACCCTTTAGTGAATCATCCAAAAAGTTTACTAAGTCCTACCTACTAGGTGGAAGGGCGACCAAGGATGCCAACAGGTACCCGGTCCAAAATTTTATTAAGTCCTACCTATGGAGTAGACGGAGGACTAAGGATACTGATGGATATCTGGTCTCAAATTTTATTAAGTCCTACCTACGTGGTGGATGGACAATCAAGGATACCGACGAGTACCTGATCTCCAAAATTTTATTAATCCTACCTACAGGATGGACAAACGACCATGGATACCGACGGGTACTTGGTCTCCAAAATTTTATTAAGTCCTACCTACAGGATGGACAAACGACTAAGGATACCGACGGGTACTTGGTAGCATAAACTTTACTAAGTCCTACCTACAGGATGGACAAACGACCAAGGATACTAACGGGTACTTGATCACATAAACTTTACTAAGTCCTATCTACAGGGTAGACGAACTACCAAGGATACCAACGGGCACCTGGTCACGAAAAATTTTGCTAAGTCCCACCTACGAGATAGACAACCTACCAACGACCCTAACGGGTACCTAGTCATAAGAAAACCACTGAGTAAATAGGCAAATAAAAATGACTGGCAAGGGCAGAAGCATGGGTAAGTCTTTATGACAAGTAAGGGGCGTATCTACACTTACTATAAAAATGAAACGACAAGTATAAGTAATAGATAAAAAGCAGTAGATATGAACCCAACAAGGTAAATGTTTTTACATAAAGCCCAAAAAAAGGGGCATTTAACAATGTCTTACAAATAAACTTACAAAAGAAAGAAGGATTAAATACAACTTAAAAAGAGGGTAAGAATCAGGAAGGGGGAACATCGGAGAGAGATGAATTTGTGGTAGACGGGCCATCAGCAGCGAATGAAAGCACGAAAGCCGTTGGGCCTTCAGGAGCGGGCTGGACGACAACCTCAGCATCAGGGTCCTTCACCTCCTCCTCAATAGTGTGGGCGAAGTCGTTGGTCTCATCGCTGACAGCATCGATACCCCCAAGAGTCAGTGGGATGATATCATCTATGGCAACCTGGGATAAGTCCAAGTCAGGGTAGACGGGCCCTACCTATTTCAGGCAGTTGTCAAACTTGTCGTCATAGTAGACACTACACTAGTCGAAGTACGGATGAGATGTACAGAACGCTGCCACAGCTTGGGCTTTGGCTTTCTCCATTTGCTCCCGAAAGGCGGCCAACTTCGTCGTCAGGTTGGTGGTCATTTTCTCTAACTCCTCCCGGTGACGAGTCTCCTTCTCCAACAACATAAGCCTAACTGTCAGCTCTGTGTTGAGGGTCCAAACAACCTCCTTGTATTGGTCCCTCTTCTTATTTTTTATTTCTTAATGCTTGCAGAACCATCGAATCACCCCTTCATTAGCCACACACCTGTCCTGAAGGGCCCTCATCTGCACCATCTCCTGAAGTAAAAGAATGGCAGTTAGAAAATAGAGGAAAAGTGTATTAAAAAAAGAAAAAACTAAAGGATACGTACCCTTAACAGGTCATAAAGACCAGAAGCCCCTAAATCCTCTTAGGTGTGCTCCCCACACACATTCAAGTCCGTCTCCTTAATGATCAAGTTGACCATCTCGATGACGTAGTCTTTGTGGGTGGCCATCCTTTGGACAGGGCCAAGGCTGAGGCCGGGGACAACGGGGCCTTTCCCCGTCATCAAGCCTTTTCCAGCCCCGTGACGAGGAGGTGGGGGGGGGGGGGGGACTTTTGCTACTAATCCCCGCGGTCAGCCCCAACAAATGGGCTTGCTGGCTTTTTAGACAGACGTTCATCCTTCGTATTGCTTTTTCTTTTAGGAGCAACCTTGGAGGCCACCTTGAGGGCCGAGGCCGATGCCTCCCCCTGCTGCTTGCGTGTAGCGACTAACTTCCCAATCATCGCCCTTTGCCTACCTGAATCCATATCTAAAAGAGGTTATGGAAAATGGCGTGCAACTAACGAGCGGACGGACTAAAAAAAGCATATCAAAATATAGATGAATGCAGAAACTTACGCTAGCAAGAAATGGCATGCAACCGATGGGCTATGGGCGTCAACTCTGGACCACCACAGAATGCTTAGAGGGTGTTAAGGGTGACCAAGTCCTTCCACTTCCTTTGTTCAAAAGGGATCACCCACACTTTCCTAAGGAAGTTCTCTTGCTCTTCGGTTATCTGTGGACGGATTTGAGCTGAAAAGCAAAAGTTAGATACATGACTAAAGTAGACACGATAATAAGAAATAAATACCAATGACTCACCAAACTCCTTGACAATACCCCAAGTATTGTCAAACCTGTCAGGCATGCTATCCCACTCCTCAGGTCTACACACCCAGTCCATCCCCTTAACAAAAAAATACATGTTCTTCCAATTCCTATTGGAGTCAAGCATGTTAAATACCAACCTGAGCGACACCTTCCTAGCTAGAAAGTGGTAGATGCCCTTCGACGAGGAAATTTGTTGGGGTTTATGACAATAGAAGAACTCGTCGAGGGTAAGCCAATGGTTCCCACCACTTAGCTGACCCCATATTACCTCGATACCAATAAAAATTCTCCAGGCATTAGGGGTAAGCTGGTTGATGAACAAGCCCAAATAGTTGGCTAGTAACGGTACAGCTCCGTCAGCGGCAATCTCAGCCCTGCAATAAAGATAGCGTCGTACATACCAACGTCTGCCATCTTTCTTGAGTAGCCTCAAACTTCATTGGCAGATGAAGAGGAATGTGCTCAGGGATTTGGTGACAATCGCAAAGGGTGTTAAAAACCTTCTGGGACATAGTTGGGTAAAAATCGTTCACTGTCCATATCTGGGGAAGAATAAAGGGCCTATGGCCATTATTGTCTACCCGTCCCACAGCCCCGTCACCCTCCACGTAACTTTCCTCATCATCTCCCTCTCCTTCCTCTTCTTCTTCTTCTTCCTCTTCCCCCTCCCCCTCGTCACCCTCTTCTTCCTCTCCATCCTCCTTATCCTCTTCATACTCCTCATCTTCCTCCTTGGCAAGGGAGTGAGCAGACGGTTCCCATTGTGGGGACTAGGATAAATCTTCCATAGGCTCGCACCCTGACGGATAAACCTCGTCGTAGCCTGCACCCTCACGGACTGATGACGATTGTTCACTCATTGCTTCTCTATCACCTGACATCTATTCACCTACAAGCAACGGAGGTATTCTAAGAACCTATTCGATGAGTTTCTAAATAAAATGATGACTATCTAGAAAGATAAGGAAAACGAAGTAAAGAGAAGAGACTTATGAAGCTAATAAATGATGGTTCAAAGTGACGGACAGCTCAAGAATGACGAAATGATGCGGCTGTTAGGACATATGTGGTTCACATGTTAAGAACATATGTCATACTTATTTATATAAATTGGCTAATCCTTTGACAAAACGCACTCTACTTGTAATTGGGTAGTTCTAGGTGTTTTTAATACTTCAAGAAACAAGGTTTCAAGATCAAGTGTTGAAGTTATCAAGTCTGTCCAAGAAAACACAAGCTGAAGTGCATTTTCATTAAAGCTCGACACCTGCTCGATAACTCCTCGACCCCTGCTATCTGTCGAGATTTAAAAAAATCAGATTTTCTGATCTAATTTCTTGGGATCCGTGAATATGTTTTTAGGCCTTCTTTTCTTCTAACCCTAAACATATAAAAGGATTGTTTTAAGAGCAGTCATAATAGACACAAGTTGCTAAAGCATTGCGCAATCCTTGTTCAAGCAAATTGTGATCAAAAGACGAAGTTCTTGACCTAGTTCATCTTCTCTGAAGAAGTTGTTGTGTATTTGCACCAAAGGGTTTTGTGACCAAGCATCTTCCTGATCTTCATCATATAGGATGAACTGAAGAACTTTGCAACCAACCTCTTCTTCTAAGTTTGTGTTTGAAGTCGCGTACTGGGATCCGCGCATCTGGTTAGTCACGTACTTAGGAGCCGTGCATTAAAGGTGGAAATTGTCACTACAGATCAAGTCTAATTGGGCATTGGGGTAAGTGTTCAACGGTAGGTTGGTAAGGTACTTGGGATTCCTTTACTTGTAACCGCTTGATTTGATAATAATGGAATTTCGAGAGTGGTGACCTGAAAATCACCCGGTGGGGTTTTTGCTGTTAGGGTTTTCCCCATTCGTGAACAAATCACCGTGTTATTTAATTTCCACTGCATATTTAGTTAATTGGTGATTTGTTTGTGCTGCCATGCAATTGCATGATAAATTGGTTAATTAATAACTTGGCTAATTAATTAACTGGTTTAATCATAAGGGGTCATTCAGTTTGTGACCTATCAAGTGGTATCAGAGCAGGCACACTCTGATTAGGTTTTAATCTTTGCTGTGTTAATCCATTGACTCCTATTTGTCATGGATAGAGAACAATCTTTAATTATACCTCCTTTATTTGATGGGACTAACTATGCTTACTGGAAAGTACGCATGAGAGCATTTTTGCAGTCCTTAGATGAGAAGGTGTGGCAAGCTGTTGAGATTGGCTGGACCAAGCCAAAAGAAGCGCCGGCCGATTGGGATGAAGCCAAGATCAAGGCGGCAAACTTCAACAGCAGAGTGTTGAATGCCCTATTTAGCGCAGTCACCAATGAGGAGTTCAAGAAGATATCCTCAACAGAAACTGCTAAGGAGGCGTGGACCATCCTCCAGACAACCTATGAAGGAACAAAGGCTGTCAAAGATTCAAAGCTACAGAGGCTCACTACTAGCTTTGAAGAGATTAAGATGGAGGAGGATGAGTCGTTTGATGAGTTCTATGCCAAGCTTAAGGACATAGTGAACTCAGCCTTCAATCTTGGGGAAACCATCCTTGAACCCAAGGTTGTAAGGAAGGTGCTCAGATCTCTACCTGAGAGATTTCATGCCAAGATTACGGCAATGTAAGAATCAAAGGACATTGACAAAATTCCTTTGACTGAGCTGGTTGGGAACTTGCAGACCTATGAGCTAGGGTTATCAAGGATTGGCAAGTCAAGCAAAGGCAAGAGCATGGTCTTGAAGGCAAAGAGCAGTGATACAGATGAGTCTTCCGATGATGAAGATTCCAAGATGAAGTCCTACATTACAAGGCAGTTCAAGAAGTTTATGAAGAATGCCAATGGGAGGAGCTTCGAAAAGGACCGCAGGCAATCTAGTTCTTCTCAGTTTAAGAGCTAAGACAAAGGGAAGAAGGATGCAAAGGAAGGTGGTCAATACATTGTTCCCGCAGGACCTAAGTGTTTTGGGTGTCATGGGTTTGGACACATGAAGAATGAGTGTCCTACATATCTCAAGAGCATTGGGAAGAGCAAGGCACTTGTTGCAACCCTGAGTGACACTGACCCTGAAGATGATTTCGACAATGAGGATGACGGAATCTTAAATGCCTTCACTGCCACAGTCAATCCTACTGAAGGGATTGTTGAAGAAGTGGATGAAGAAGAAGAATTGGAGGACACCAAGTATGAGAAGATGGATGATCAAGATGATATCCATTCAACCTATAAGAAGCTTTACAAGCTCTCTGATAAGCATAAGAAGTTGTATAGGTTGACCACCAAAAAGCTCAGTGATATGGAACTTGATCGTGACGAGTTATCCACAAAGATATTGGAGCACTGAGGTTTGAGAACAACTTCCTGGCGGAGAAGACCAAGAAGCTTGAAGCGGAGCTGTTTCAAGTCAAAGCCCAACTGGAGAGAACCTCAAGTGCAAAACTTGATGAGATGCTCAGTATTCAGAAATCTGCTTCAGATCGAACAGGTTTAGGGTATGATCTTTCTTCCTCTAATATTGCTTCAACTAGTACTACTGTTTTTGTTCCTCCTGCTAATTTTGTTCAAGTTGAGAACACTGATGTTAAAACTGAATTAGCTAGTGAGAACTTAGACAAGGGTAAATCTACATTAGGAGCACCCCCTAAGCAAGATAAGAAAGATGCTAGAAATCCTAGGGCTAAGAAGGCTAACTCTCAAAAGCCTAAACAAAAGAATCAGCATCTCTGTCATCATTGTGGAGCTGCCAATCATACTCGACCAAATTGCTACAAATGGCTAGCCACCCAACAGAGAAATGGCATGACAGCATCTGGAAGCCAAAATCATCTTCAATCCTCTCTTGCTCCTCTTGGAGATCTTCTAAAAGCCCTCATGTTCCTTTCGAACTTGAACGGTTTCAATTCTTCCCCTTCACTGCCGGTTCAAGGGTTTAATCAAAGGAAAGGTTCTTCCAAGATATGGAAGAAAAAGGATTCTAAGTGATTTCATCACTTTCTTCTCCCTTCTTGTTTTTCTTGTTTATTGCATTGCTTGTATGTTTTGCATTTTTGTTGAGTCAGTCTAGTTTTATACTTTGCTTTGTTAACATGTTTTTGTGTGTTTACTTTCAGTTTTGTTTATTTTGTTTTTCATATAAAAATAAAATAAAAAATTGAAAAATCAGAAAAATACAAAAACAGTGTGTGTTTTGTGTACATTGGTACTTGTGTACCTTGGATGGCCAATGAAACAAAGTTTTCCAAACTTTGTATCTCTTGTAGCTTAGATGAGCATCTTTATGCACAACTAAGCAAGTGAGCTTTGTGGCTCTTGTTTGTGATGAGTAAGATTAGGTTATCTCTTAAAACTTAACACTCATATCACTCTTTTTGACGAGTAGGACTAGAAAATCCTAAGAGAAAGGCAAAAATAACCATCTCACCACTGTTGCTTGCCAATCATTAATGACATCTGTATGTTTTGACATAGCAAAAGTGTGATGTCAATGACATTTGTTTGCTTCGGCATAGCAAAATTGGAATGTCAAAATATCAATGGGTATTTCTTTTCTCGCTTATAAGCCCATACATGATATGCTTAAAAAGAAAATATGCAAAGAAAATAAAAAGCAAAATGATCAAAATGCTTTAAAAATGGTTGCAAGCGTGTATTCTAAGAGATGTGGAAGTTATAGGATGTACCTCGAAAGTGATAGTCTCCATCAAACAATTATGATTGTGTGTGAGTTAAAGTTATTTTCTCATATCTCAGATTGTCATAACATGTATACACATATGCAATCTTGCGATATTTTTCACACACAACACGCAATATTCATTACTACTTTTGATACATGTACAGGTACAATGTGATTTAGCCATCGCTAAGGTTTTACATGTACTTTTGTATGCTCACTAAACTGTCCTGACTTGTTTTTAAAAAATAAAATTGGTTAGACTTGTTTAGTGTGTGTGTGTTTTTGGGAGATCCATGTGCTTAAATTTTTCATTGAGAGATGATTTTGAGAGCCTTTTTATGTTGATTGGATCATTGTTGAGGTGCATGTTTGATTGCATTCATGTTTATGTTTTTCTCTTCTTGAAAAACTGTTTTTAAAAGCTGGCTTGACACCTCCGCGATACCTGTCTATCTGTCGAGCTTCTCAAGTATTTTTCTTATCGCAATCTCGACAACTGGTGGATCGATCGAGAAAGTTCCTATCTCCTCGATACCTTCTCGATACCTGGTCGATCGATCGAGATTCTGTTCTTGGTTCTGGTGTTCATTCCTCGACACCTTCTCAACACCTTCAGCTGTTGATGTGTTTTTTCTCAATACCTATCTCGACACCTCGCGATACCTCTGCTGTCGAGAATTACTGAAGCTTCTATATAAGCTTTTGTCGCGATCTAAACTTCATTTGCTCAATCTCTCTCAATCTGTCCGCGGCTGTTCATCTCCCAAATCACCTTTTCTCACTCAAAATCTTCATTCCTCGTGATTTTCGGCCATTCCTTGCTTCAAATCACTTGGTAAGATCTCATTTTCCTTCCTTATTCACGCATTTCATGTTTTGAATCTTAGGTTTTGGGGTTTTTGAAAAATTTTGGGGTTTTTCAAAATCAATGAGTTTTTCTTGAAATTTTGGGTTGGGTTTTCATTAAAAGATGTTCATAATGTCATACATTGCATTTCATGTGCATTAGAATGATCTTTACATGCATTTAGATGTGTGTTTCTTCTATGTGTGCTGATAGGTTTGGATTGGACTAAGCCCATGATGCTTTTTAAGTTTGAATGTCACATGTTCATGCATTCCTCATACATACGTACTTTTTGTTCAATATATTTGATATTTGAACTGTTTGGGACTTTTCTGATTGTCTCCCTCTCTATCTCTTTCTCATCGTGTTTACGTTAGTAGTGTCTATGGCACCCAAACATAAATCCACTCCAGCTCGGAACCCTTTGCGTTCTAGAGCTTCTTCCTTTTCTGATTCTGCTCCTCTCAATCTTCGGTTCTGTGATGGAGATACCCATAAGGCATTTACTGAGAACTTTTCTAGATGAGGTGTTCATTCAGAATGCCAAGTCATTCTGGCGGACTTCGCCGACACTGACCTTCCCTCTGTCATTCACAATAAGGGATGAGAGTCGCTGTGTGACGTCCCGGTCACATGTCCTCTTGTGCTGATTCAGGAGTTTTACTCCAACATGCACGAGATCGATCGTTCAGTACCTCTCTTTTTCACTCGCGTTTGAGGTACGCGCATTCTTGTCACACTGCAGCTAGTGGCGGATGTGCTTAGGGTTCCTAGAATAGAGTTTCCTGGCTATCCTTCTTGTGAGCGACTAAGGACTGTGTCCAAGGATGAGCTCATTTCTGCTTTTTGTGAGCGCCCTTCTGATTAGGGTGAGCATCAGTATACATCATGTAGACCTTTTGCTAAAGGTCCTAGGTTTCTTAACATGGTGATGACTTTTGTACTCCATCCACTCTCTCACTACAACTCTATCACAGAGCCTCGTACTCGATTTTTGTTATCTCTTCTTGAGCATCTTACAATAGATTTTCTTTCTCACTTCATTTTCTCTATCATAGATATTCATCTAGATTCGGCGTCCCATGATAAGCTCATCTTTCCTTCCGTTACCACGAGGATACTACGCCATTTTTCTATCCATTTCCTGTGTCCGACCACTTCACACACATTTCTGCCATAGATGCTGCTTTTGTAAAATGTAGTGAGGCTCAGTTTAGGTCGAGACAGACGGATTCCACTCCTCACTCACGTTCGGCTCCATCCAGATCAGCTCCATCTACATCTACTCCTTCTACCTCTACAGGCAATGTATCTCTTAGAGACATCATGGCGCAGCTGCAGCGCATGGATGCTCGCCTCGATACACTCTCCACTGAGCTGTATCAGGTGAATGTTCGTGTTGGTCATATTGCACGACGGCAGGCGACCATGGGTGGTTTTGCTTCTGAGGCTTCTCCTCCACCACCTCCTCCAGTCGCTTCGGATTCTTATGCAGAGGATGATGATGATGATAATGGAGATGCTAGCTCTACTGATAAGATGTCTACATGACACTCTACCCTTTGTCACTCGTGACAAAAAGGGGAAGTAGTTTTGGGTTATGAGAATAGTCATCTTAGGAGAAGAGTTAGTATAGGACATTTTTGATAGGGGGAGAGTTAATATTATGAGGGATGTAGTGAGGTTTTAATGTATCTTTTCTTTTCTATTCTTTTAGATACATTGATCTTTTATATGAGGTCTTATGACCAGTTTTACATACATTGTACTTATTTTCTCTATATGTGGATGTATGTTTTTTTCACCTATCTCTTCATGTGTTGTTTTTTTTCTCTTTTTATACACATGTTCTTTATACTTGTATGCAATCTAATTATTTCTGTTTCACACAAGATGCCTTGATGAGTTTTGTTTAAAGCGTTTCAGAAAATACAGGTTGTCAAAGTCTACTTGTCATAAACTCTCTTCTTGCAAAGTTTTTCAAGAGTTTGTGTTAGGATAGATTTTATTGTATTCAACAAGTGAATATGAGTTGAGTGATTTATGACTTCTCTCATATGTTCATTTGTTTGTTGTGGTTTTGTCACGGATTGCCAAAGGGGGAGATTGTTAGGACATATGTGGTTCACATGTTAAGAACATATGTCATACTTATTTATGTAAATTGGCTAATCCTTTGACAAAACGCACTCTACTTGTAATTGGGTAGTTCTAGGTGTTTTTAATACTTCAAGAAACAAGGTTCAAGATCAAGTGTTGAAGTTATCAAGTCTGTCCAAGAAAACACAAGCTGAAGTGTATTTTCATTAAAGCTCGACGCCTGCTCGATAGCTCCTCGACACCTGCTATCTGTCAAGATTTAAAAAAATTAGATTTTCTGATCTGATTTTTTGGGATCCGTGAATATGTTTTTGGGCCTTCTTTTCTTCTAACCCTAAACATATAAAAGGATTGTTTTAAGAGCCGTCATAATAGACACAAGTTGCTAAAGCATTGAGCAATCCTTGTTCAAGCAAATTATGATCAAAAGACGAAGTTCTTGACCTAGTTCATCTTCTCTGAAGAAGTTGCTGTGTATTTGCACCAAAGGGTTTTGTGACCAAACATCTTCTTGATCTTCATCGCATAGGATGAACTGAAGAACTTTGCAACCAACCTCTTCTTCTAAGTTTGTGTTTGAAGTCGCGTACTAGAATCTGCGCATCTGGTTAGTCACGTACTTGGGAACCATGCATTAAAGGTGGAAATTGTCACTACAGATCAAGTCCAATTGGGTATTAGGGAAAGGGTTCAACTGTAGGTTGGTAAGGTACTTGGAATTCCTTTACTTGTAACCGCTTGATTTGATAATAGTGGAGTTTCGGGAGTGGTGAGCTGAAAATCACCCGGTGGGGTTTTTGCCGTTAGGGTTTTCCCCATTCATGAACAAATCACCGTGTTATTTAATTTCTGCTGTATATTTAGTTAATTGGTGATTTGTTTGTGCTGCCACGCAATTGCATGATAAATTGGTTAATTAATAACTTGGCTAATTAATTAATTGGTTTAATCACAAGGGGTCATTCAGTTTGTGGCCTATCAGCGGCAACGAAGCAGCTCTGACCCTAAACTCTCAAAAAGCAAAAGTAAGTTAAAGAAAATAAACTAAGGGGGAAGGGACATTTATAGAAAGAATGGGCGTGGCATACAAAGCAACACTTCTAACTAGAAATGAGGCCAACTAGCCAATGCCATGTGTCACCTAACATTTAAACCTATGAGCTGCCTACGCCATTTAATGACATTCTCTTCAATAAAACACTCAATTAATAATCATAAATGCCTTTATTACTCCTAGGCCCATCAACTACAGCTGACGGACATCAAAGTAGAGGGCAGCTGATAAGGGTATTTTTGACAAAGAAATTAGACTTATAAACAAGTGTCTAGAAGCTGACGACATCTATAGGACCATCAACTTCATAGAAACTAACGAGCGTGCCTCCCTAATGTGGACGGCACACCTCCCCAATGTAGACGACGCACCTCTGGGAAACTGATGGGCGCATCTCCCTAAACTGACGGAGGGTCATTGAGCAATGGGAGACCTTAAATTGACAAAGGGAAGGCTGACAGATCCCACGTGGCCTCGCTTAATCCACACACATACTCATATATGGGAATATCTTGCACATCACGCACAAAGACCCTACTACGCTTCCATATCTTTCTCATATGGAAAGACACCCTAGAATCTCAAAAACCCTAATACCAGATCTTCCGTATAAGGAAAAATCCCTACTTCCGAGGGATTTTGGTTCACCCCTCGCCACTATATAAGCACTAGACCTCCTCTTTCCTTAGGTACACAGAAAATCCCTAGCTGTCTCACTATAGAGTTCTTAGAGATTTCTCATCCACTAACTTGATCTTCGAAGGGTCTTTAGCCGACACCACACCGGTGCCTTCTATTTGGTCCTTGTATTCTTGTCCTGCAGGTGTCCATTAGCACGATTTGGAGCCAACAACTCACTAATGACTTTCGTGCATCATCACTGTGTTTTCTTACCGTATCTTTTTTTTTTAGGGCTCATATTTCTAATTTTTAATGTCTATTTTGTTTGTATTTTTAACTCAAATCCAGGGGCGGCACTACTCTATATTCAAGGGGTTCAAATGAACCCCCTGACTTCAAAAAAAAAAAATCATATATATAAAATTTTTTTTTTGTTAGTTTAATACTTTAATTTATTTTTTAAAATATTTTTGTGCACCCTGACTTAAATTTTGCACACCCTTATTACAAGTATTTCCAACTCTAAGAGTAAAGAGTAAATGTTTGTGAATTGTAAGTGTCACTCTTTTTTATGAATTTATATTATGTGTGTGAGTGTGTCCAATATTGATTGTGTGTATTACTTTTTGTTATTATGCTATTTGTGTGAATTATGATGTGTGTGGATGTTTGTGTACAATATAAATATAATATAAAACTATATAATTTAATAATTAGGAAATAGAGATGGTTTGTTACATGTGTGTGTATTGTTATCATGTTATAATAACTTTTTGTTATAACATTAGTAAAATTGAAGAAAAAAATTGTAAAGTTAGTGACTGTCCAAGCATTTGATTGGTGTGGTGGGCCTTTTGTGTTTTGGGCTTGATTTCTCTTGTTGTACCACGGCTCATGATTCTGAGGTAGGAGAATTGGGACTGGCCTAATTGAAACACACCTTAGGCTAGCTTGTGTGCAAGTTGGGCCATCCCCATATAGACGCGTCTTGGTAGGAGCCTTGAATGTACAGCGTGCCTTATGGCAAGAACAACTGTTATAGATATTACAATAGGAAACAAGATACGGCAAGATAACTAAAACATCTCTACAAATAGTAATAACACGTAAATAACACAAGAAGGAAGAATAACGAGGTCATGGTAGAGTAATACAATCACAAATAACAAAATTACAGCAACAGTTCAGTAATAAGGTAACACGTTAGTCATTCGTCAACCAAAAAAAGATTCATCTGCCAAAGAAAAGGGCTTAGTTATTCAGTAGACACAAGTCCAAAAAGGGAGCTGATCTCCAATATGGGTAACCTCAGAGGAGGATCCTGCTGTAGAGATAATACGCTTTGAAAAAAGGACCTAGATGGCTTAAACTTGAGTTCTTAGCTTATCAGAGAATGGGTTTATTAAGAGGGAGAGGAATGGGTAGCCTATTAATGCATGCCTCTATTACTATCACTCATGTTTTTCTTTAGGATTTCTGTATCTTCGCTTTTTTTCTGTTCTTTGTTCTTCCTCTTCTTCCTTCTACCTCTATTTCTTGCCGTTGTTCCTTCCCCCTTTCACTATTCATGCCTATGGCCTTTTGTATTGCTTGCCATGACATGATTTACCATTTTTACCCTTCAACTGCTTTTAGCTCATTGTGGGCTCCTTCAAAGACTGCCCACTAGCTTGTAGGTTGCCCAACCACTACCATTACACTGTGTTAGCTGCACCACGCCCCATTCCTAGACAAAAATAGTTTTGTCTTGTCTCTTACCTCTCTTTGTTTTTAATACTTTCATCCAGATAAGAATTAAATCTCTCCCTCACCTAACTCTATGGCATGCATCTAGTGATTCCAGCTCATGTTTACTTCTTTTAGGTGAGATGTCATCCCAGTAGGACATTTCTCCCCAAAGAAGTTTGAGTGGGAACCCCAAAATAGGCTCCCCTCTTCTCCACACAACCAGACCACATCCTCTCATACCCTCCCCTGTATTGGCTGGGTACATATAGGTGGTGCCTAGGCCCTATGTGCATGCTTCACTTCCATCTGAATCCATTACTTTTCTGGCCTTCATACATTTGCTATTGCCTCCGCATTTGTCTGATTCTGCTGTACGTTCTGGTAAATATTTAACTCTTGCGGGTGAAAGATACATGGGTCTTTGGGCTTATGTTCTCTGCATCCCATCTCCTCTTTGGATTGGGCATTACTTGGGTGTAGGCCCTCTCCCTCCTACCTAGCCCATGTCCCTTTTTTTCTTGCATATGTGGGCTTGGCAAATGATCCTGCCATGCCACTACACTGCTCCTACAATAATATTACTTCTCTTTTATTTCGTTGCTACCCCTGGGCTTACAGACTGAGGCTTCTGCCAGTCCACTTTCTACATTCTTTCTTCTTTTGGACTTCACTAGCCAACATTCCTTCTAGGCCAACCCACTTTCCACATCCTTATCTCTTTTGGGCTCTATTAGGCCACATTCCTACTGTACCAGCCCACTCCATTCCTTGGGCTTTCTCGGCCTATTTCATTCCTCTAGCTCCTTCGGCCTATTTTCTTCTTCTTTACCTCTTTTACTCCCATGGGCTTTTACTAAATCCTTTGGGCTTCCCCGGCCCAATTACCACATTATTAGAGACTACGACCTGGCCCGTTTTTTGGATGTTGGGCCAAACCCACGTGAATAGGTGAAGTCGTGTTATTGCTTCTCAAAATAGAGGTTCAACTAATTATATTTTCCCCTTTAGATGGAGGGTTTTACAATGGAGTCGCCACTTATTTAATTATTGGAATAAATAAAAAACCAAAATTAAAAAATTTCTCACTTTATTAATTTGAAATTGAATTTACATTGATCATAGGAAATTACATGTCTTTGGTCCTAAATACTATCTAATGATACATGATTTTGTTTCCTAGTTACAATCTAGAATTTGAAAATTACAAGGATAAGCATTGATCTATCAACCATTGATCTAAGCTCGGAGGTTATGTTATAAGGTGGGAAGGTGTTAGGCACCCACCTTGCCTGATGAAGCTAGTCTTCTAGAATATGAAGGCCTACATTCATATCACATCATCCAATATGTTATCAATCAATTTGCATGTTGAATTTAATGTGTGTGCATATGATAAATCTTAATTCAATTTATTAAGCATTGCATTTGGATTGAAAAATAAATTCTAATGAATGTGTATGGATGGTGATATCTTAGATTCAAGGATTTGAGAGAATTATAAAACAAACATGTTTTTCATATTTTTAATTTAGATTTAAGATCAAAGCTAGTGTTTTGCATGAACATGTGATGAACGATCAAGAACATGTGAACACATAAGAATATTCAAATATATTCAAAGAATTTAAATAAACACTAGCATGCTCTAATATTAAATTAACATTATAGCAACATGAAAAACGAGTTAAAGATAGAGATTATACTTGCATCCACAAGGTGGAGGAGGAGGCTCTTGGTGGAAGTCCTAAGAATGGAGTAAAAAAGAAAAACTAAGAGAGGGAGAGTAAGTCTCACTCAATACCTTGAGTCTCAAGAAGACCAAAATATAGTAAGACTACTCAACTTCACTAGAACTCAAGAGATGAGAAAAAATGGTGTTTTTTGTGTACTTTGGAATAGAGGAGAATGAGGGTTTATATAGTAGTAGTGGAGAAAATATGAATGGAATGTCATTTAATGAGGGTTGACAAAGAATCATGAACCTAGACCTTATTTTAGACTTTGGAGAAATCTATTGCATTAAATGTAGAGATTGGTGGGAGTAAGGAGCAAGCAAAATTTCCCAATCAACCTGCAGAGCCAAATATAAAAAATCATATCTTACTCAATTTTGATCGGAATTGTCTTGTTCTTGTGCTCAAATTGAAGCCCCAGATGTCTAGTTTATGGTAAAATTAACTTAATTCACAGATTCAAAATATTCTGATAGATATCAACGAAATGGTAAAGAGAGATCATTTGTTAAAAAATAATTTCAGCACAATTAACATTAATAGGTCCCAAATTAGTTTCGAATTAACATTAATAGATTCCAATCACTCCCATTTCAAACTTAATTAGTTCCAAATTTACCTTAATTAAAAAGATAATTGCACAAATTACTCACTAAAAATTAATGTTTGACTATTTAATTAATTAAGTGTGCAACCTTACCATAAAATATGGTTCTAGCCAATCAAATTATGACACGTCATTAATCTCAAATTAATTATAATTATAACCAATTGAAATCAATTGTTCATAATCACATATAGTCGGACTCAATTTGTGATAGCGCATCTTAGCCATTAAAATTGATTTGATGATAACCTTCAATCTGATGGTCCGATTAGGGCTTATAACCAATCGATTTGATCATTACAACATCAAGGTCATTTTGATGAAATGAAATTAAGGATCTAATGGCCACAATTAAGATGCCTATTTCCAAAGTGAAATTACCCTTTTGCCCTCCATGTGAGGTTAATTGCGGGTTGTAAAATGGGTTGTCAACACACATCTTTACCTCTTATTACCTTTCGAGCTTATTGGCCTTTATGCCAACCCTATGAATTTACTAATTCATTTCTTAGGCTTCTTCAGTCCATTTACTTCTTCTTTACCTCTTATTATTCTCAGGGGTTTACTACGTCATTCATTGGGCTTTCTCGGCCCATTTGCTTCCTCTTTGCCACTTATTATTTTTTGTGGGCCTGTTGACCATTATTCCCGCCATTCCAGTCTACTGGTCTTTGTCTTACTATTTTCTCTTCCTATCTTCTTCATATTATTAGGCTTCTTCTGCCATTAAGCCTTTTGTCAAAAGTGGGCATCAAGATTGAGTAAGCAGACACATAGTGTATAATTTTATGTATGAATAAGTGTGGTTGTGTGCGTTAATAATTAATACAAAGCTAATGAGTTTAGTTTAGTCATTTAGTTTAAAATATTTTTATAAAAAAATAACAAATAGATAATAACAACTACATAAAAATAGAAATGTTAGATAAACTTAATAAAATAAAATGGTCATATGCTCATAGTTACCCACATTGGCAATAGATACTCATAATGACCTATCATATAACAACTCAAAATTTGAAAACTTGTAAAAGAAAATGGTAAAACTTCATATATTAATTTTTTTTGTCGATAACTCGATATATTCAAGTTCTTTTTTTATTAAAATTTTTTAATGACCTCCCTAAACAAAATTCCTACAGCTGACACTGCTCAAAACTAAAGAGTTTAGCCCAAATTTAATAAAATTTCATACTTTTCAACCCTAAAATTAAGAAAAAAAAAATGATTTTTTGAACTAAACTTGACTATACAACCTACAAAAAGAATCAATTTAAGGCCCAATTAGTCCAAAATGGATTAAAGGGGACCAAAATTGGCTGAGTGAAGCAAATTGGACCGAATGAGACCGAAGTGAATTGAAGTAGATCTAATTGGACAGAGTAAACCTTTTTTTTTTTTTTTTTTTTGGAGAAAGGGACTGAGTAGACCTAATTGGACCAAATAGCAATTGTTTAATTTTTAAAGAGAAATTATTTTCAACAAATTTTAGAGAAAAAATTATACATTATATCACAATTACAAAATTATATATTGTTCCCATACATTACGTGAGTCTGCGACTAATTAATTTAAAAGTTCATTAGTCTAATTAATTCTTTGTGTTGTAGGATATCTACTGTGAAAATATTTTCACTGAACCTTTTGGGTTGGCTCCACTGGGGCTTCCAACTCTCAGATAAATCTCTCAAATTCACTTGGGACGGACCCTTAATATTTTCAATATGCTACTCGTTAAATTGATATATGGTCCATTTGGGTGCCGGAAATGGTGTTTAATTAACTTTATAAATTTTCCGCTATTTCTCAAACTGAAGCTTTTTTTACTAAATTTGAATAGATTCGTGGTGCAGCTCAGACTCCCTACAGTGATTTGTAGTAACTCCTCATTTGGAGCGACTATACAGTGATGATTATTATAATAAGATTTGGAGGACCCAATCACCAAAACTTGTCTGTCAATAGTCTCCTTGATTAATTACTCAAGTCTCATTGTTTTCTTTTTTTAAGTATTTGGAGTTACATAGACAATCTTACTCTGATACCACAGCCCTTTGGATCGTGAATAATCCTCTGCCAGCCATCCTACAACAAGGAGTTGTCTATATTTAAGATATATGAAACCCTGTAGAGTTGTGTTTGTTGAGTTTGAAACTTTGAATTTTATTGAAGCTCTATGCGGGAAGTTTATCACCATCCCATAGGAAGAAATATGGTATGTGAGGGTGCAACATTATTTTGGTGTACAATCACCCCATTCCCTCAAGTTACATATGCATCTAGTGGATTTTGAATCCAAGACCTCACTTTTCATCTCATTATTATGAAAAAGAGAGTTTCATTTGAACTAGAGCTCATTGGGATGAATCAGTACTTAGTGATAGCTGATGTGTTTCTGCACTCTTGTTATTAAATGCTCCATGTAATTTTTGCAGGGTACGGTTCCATTATGATCATCCTGATATATTTGATAGAATCTTCCACATAACAAAGGGGCGGCATAAGCAAAGCTTCAAAAACAATTAACCTAAACCAGGATATATTTGCAGGCAGCTTCTGCTTCATTGAAGAGAAGCGACTAATTGGTATTATTTGCTCACTTATGTTGGACTCATCTCTTCAGGATTAAATTCAACTCTGCGTGGGGGATTTATATAACACATCATGAGTATATCCAAGTAGGCAAGGGGCGTGTCGTGGGGATGAATCAGATATCCCTTTTTGAGACTAAGCTTGCAAATGGAAATGGAGAACAGACACTAAGCCGTGATGTTTATCATCTTGGACATCGATTTGACTTCTATAGGATGTTGTCATTCTACTTCACAGCAGTGGGTTTCTATTTTAGTTGTATAGTATGTTAGCCAAACTAATTTCTTTTATGACTTTTATAGGTTAACATTGTGCTTGCAATGCAAACTCACATTGTAGATACACAAAATGTGTACAAAGTTATACACATGACTGAAAAAGAAGGGCCTTATCTACATGGCTATACAGCTATGTACATATATGCCATGCCATAGATTAGTGCTTGTTGTCTTACTTCCCATTTCATACATAGTGATTTTCTACAAACCCCTGTTCATGTTATGTATAAATATTCAATCTACATTAATGGCTTCATTTGGATATTTTTTTGTTTCAGTTGACCGAGCTTACTGTATATGTATTTCTATATGGGCGTATGTACTTGGTTTTGAGTGGAATTGAGAAGATCCTTAGGAATCCAAGCATACAACAGAGCAAGGCACTTGAAGAGGCTTTGGTTACCTATGAAGCACGGACGTGGCTGGGAGAGTGCCGCACCAGAGTCCAACGTGGCCCGACGCACAGTGCGGCATCCGATGCGGTTGCCCGCGCATCAGTGCCGTGTCTAAGCTTTTTTTTTTTTTTTTTTTTTTTTTTTTTTTTTTTCATGGATTCGCGCTAACTCGGCTTTAGATTCACGCCAAACCAGGTAGATTCGACCAGAATCAAGCCGTATCGGCCGGCAACTGAAACAAGCCAAAATATGCTTGGAATCATGCAAGAATAGCCAAAATCGGCTTTGAATGAGTCCTAAACATCCTAAATATGTCCTTCCTTAATTTTATTCTGAATATTTGTTGTTTCTTTTGTGTTTTCTTTTTTGTTTTGTGTTTCTTGCCTTTTTCTTTCTTTGTTTTGTGAATCAAGGCATAATAACGTATTTTTTAAGAATATTTTAATGGTAAAAATATATAGAAAATATAAATAAAATTATTTTTAATAATTTTTTAATTGCTGCATCCCGCCGCACCCGCACCCTACTATTTCAAAAATTGCTGAGTCCCGCACCCGCACCCGCATCCGAATCCGGAAACACACCATGCTTCATAGTTGGTTACCCAATCTGTTTTCCAATTTGGCTTCGTGCTAATGTTGCCCATGGTTATGGAAATTGACCTGGAAAAAGGATTTCGTACTGCCCTCGGTGATTTTATCATCATGCAACTACAACTGGTCTCAGTATTCTTTACGTTCCAGCTTGGAACAAAAGCACATTATTTTGGAAGAACACTGTTGCATGGAGGTTCTAAATATCAAGCCCGAGGAATTGTTGCTTTTCATGCTAAGTTTACTGATAACCACAGGCTGTACTCACAAAGTCACTTTGTGAAGGTATTGGAGCTATTTATTCTATTGATCGTATATGAAGCTTATGGGCAATCATATCACACTTCATATCTTAATCGATTCATCACTTTCTCTATGTGGTTTCTTGTTGCTTCTTGGTTGTTTGCTCCTTTTGTGTTCAATCCATCTGGATTTGACTTGCAAAAGACAGTAGATGATTGGGTGGATTGGAAGATGTGGATGGGAAATTGTGGTGGTATTGGAACTCCACCTTCCAAAAGTTGGGAATAATGGTGGGAAGAAGAGCATGAACATCTCAATTACACAAGTAGCAGGGGGAGAGTGCTTGAGATAACACTTGCATTTCGCTTCTTTGTTTATCAGTATGTTATTGTCTACCACCTTCATATGGTTGATCACAACAACAGCTTACTGGTAATATTTCTTATAGGGAAAGTTCTGTTGCACACGTGCATTTACACACTGCCAAAATATAACTGAAAATGTGACTTTAAAGTAAAGTCACATTCTCAAGTTTGAAATCAGTTGTTTTGGGCAGTGTGTAAATGCACACAATTTGTGCAACAAACACTATCCTTTCTTATATCATACAATTATGGATTTCTTGTTCAACTGTGAAAGTCTATTTAGGTTTATGGAACCAGCTTAACCGTCTGACTTTTACTTTTTGCCACTTTCCTTGTAGCTTTATGGGCTTTCTTGGTTTGTTATGGTGACTGCTCTTCTCATCCTAATGGTATGCAAATGGAACTCTCAGATATACAGTAAAGTTATCTCAAAGTAGCTAGCTTAAATGAGTGTTCGGTGTTAGTATATATGATAGTTAGTCTATTAGCTCACTGGGCCCATTGTATTATACTTGCCCTAGTACAATGTTACACACACACACAATATACAGACTATGCAGATTATTATCTCAACTCTTTCTTCTCTCTTTACTTTTACATTCTCAACATTTGGCAAGCCCAAAAAAGCCAAAACAATTCCCTCATCCAATTTTCTACAATAATTTCAGCAAGTAATTTGGCAAAACACACACAAATGCACTATAAATGAAACTGTTCTAGCTTAAATGATGGTTCAAATTAATCCACAATCTGTAAACTAAATGTACATTTTAACACGCAAAACTCAATATTAAAGATATAACTGCTTAGGGGTTTGTACCATGGATGTGGGTTGCTAATGCCGAATTATGTTAATCTCTTGTGCTCTTTATTTGTCCCATGTTCTCTCTATTTCTTTCTTACATTGTTATATTTTAACAACGGTTAACAACCAAGTTACAAATTAAACAGAAAGGAAAACAAATTAACAGATACATTTATACTGTGCAACCCTTTTTTTCTGTTGAAATAAAAAATGCAAGCTCGAAGGAGGTTCAGCAATGGTGGAAAGCATGCACAGACGTGAAGGCATGCACAGAGAGAGAGAGAATGAATCTCTGAAGCTTTGAGAAAATGATTTCGTATATGTATAAATATCTCACTTTGTTTCTTTATATATAACAGAAACAGAGTAACCAATTTGACCAACAATATTTAATCCCAAGTCAGCCAATACAAACATGACAAGTGGCATGTAGCTTAACACTTTATTTAGAAACTACAATATAAAACTACTAAACTAAACTAATATCTACGGGATATTCTATGCTGTGACAGATAGCTACAAGACTCACAGATATACTCAGATATCTACAAGATATTTAATATTTTCCCTTGCCTTTTCTCTGTTTTTTTTTTTTTTTTTTTTAATTATTTAGTTCTGAAGCATACATGTTCATTTGGTATTTATCTGCCTGTATTCTTCCCATGTTGCTCTCAGATGGTGCCACTGGCTAGGCGAAGACTTGGTAGTTGTTCCAACTTTCCAGTCTGGTTCAGGATTCTCAAAGCACTTTAGTTCCATGGCTTCATGTCAGTTGTGACTGCCATTTTAGTTTTACATATGCTCACTATATATATCAGATTTATTTGCTGCCATCCTTGCCTTCATGCCCACGGGCCATGGGCTCTCATTCTTGTAAGTTTAAATTAGAAAGAACGAAGTAACTTAAAAGAGTTTTTAGATAAACTATGCCAATCTTTTTAAAGAATTAATCTGTATAATCTTTTTGTGACAACATATGCTGCTCTTTTCTTCCCTTTATTTGCTCTGGCCCAAGAAAATTATCATGATTTTTTACTGTTATTGACGTAACATTTTCCCATTGATTCTTCAGTTGTGAATTCCAAAGTATACTGTATGTTCCACATTTCATAAAATTTCAAACTAGACTTAGATTTTGAATTTGTTGAAGTTGCAATTTTTCTGTTTGAACTATGATAAGGTGCTAGGATTTTTCACATCTTTGGAACGTGTGCTTAAATGAAATTAAGTGACCATTCCTTATATTAGTTCATGAGTGGCTTGTTTCTTAGAAACATATTTCTTAGTTTGGAGGTGGAGGTTTTTCTGTTGATGAATTGTGATTCACTAAATCAATTCATCCTTTACCTTGTCCTTCAAGGTTGGGCAGGCATGCAGGCCATTATTGAAGAGGGTAGTAGGATTTTGGGATGGATTAATGGAGCTAGGATGAGCATATGATTACATAATGGGACTGATTGTCTTCATGCCAATCAAGCATTTAGTTGGGGCCTCCAGATTCAACGATTCTTGTTGGAATGAAGGAGAAAACAACTTGAAGCCATAGTATTAGAGTTTTTCCTCTCTCTCTCTCTCTCTCTTCTTTTCTTTTCGTTTTTTGCTTTTTTTTTTGGCATTTGATGCTTAGTTTTTTGAACTAAAATTGTCACTTAAAATTATGATATCCAACTTGGAAATTGTGACTGTCACTATTTATGAACAAAAGTGGCGAGTGAGTGTACCACATGTGTAAGTGAGTATGTGAAATAGACATTGTTTTTGTAATATTTTGTGAAAGGGCATTGCTTGAATGCTATTGTGATTGAGAAAAAACAAGTCCATCAAATGGTCTAGAGATTTTCATTCCTAGTATCATATCTGCAACAGCTAAGCCTTTTAAGTCGAACTTATTAGTCCATATCCTCTTGGTAGTTTTAATGATATCATTATTGTTACCTAACTACACCTAGATGAAAACACCCTATGAAGCTTCACTATTCCCAAGGATTGGCTTTGGGCCTTTCTTGCACAGCTTAGGTGGAGGGAGAATGCTTGAGCACTCAGTGAGGTACCAAATATGGGTTATACTAGGTTGACTAATTTAAGTTCTTCCATTATCTAACCCAACATTAATTTGATCCATACCTAATCAAGTCAAACTTGAACCCACTCGATTTGGCTCATTTACAAGATACAATTATATGTGAGTGAACTGTGTTTAGACGCTTCATAAAACCGCACTGATCTACGAAAGGAGCTGATGGATGAGTAGACTTCCATCAATGTGTAATGTGGCCAAAGGTTGTTCAAGCTTACCTTTTTTGTAAGCTCACATGGTGCTATTTTATTGGGCAACGCATTTTTTTTACCTAAGCAAAAATTAAGGGGTATTATGCTATTTTTGTTTAAGCTCAAAAAGGCCTAAAATTTATCCAATTACACAAGCCAGATTTTATTACCAAAAATCTATTTATTTCTAAATTGAGCTAATGACTCATAAACTTCTTCACTTCATAAAATGGGCCTATAATCCACATCTTCTCTACATGATGCAATGGGCTCATAGCCCACATTATGTCTCAACTTCATAGATAAAAGGCAAAGTCTTCATTTATCTTACATAAATTGGACTCATGGTCTACTATTTTTCCTCACTTCATGAAATGGGCTTGAAACCCTAATCTTCCTAATTCACAAAAATAGGCTCAAGACCCATATCTTGCAACTTCAAAAATTTGGCTCTCAAACTATGTCGTTTTGCCAACATCACATAGTGAGCTCATGGCCCATATCCCTCATACTTCACGGATTGTACTTCAAGCCCTATACCTTCTCATATCATGGAATCAAAGCTAATGGTTCCCTTCACCCACCCCCCCCCCCCCCCCCCCTTCTTTTGGTGACTTATGGTCTTTCCCAATAAAAACTCATGCTTATAATGGATGGGCTAGTTAAATCATTTGGGCCATTAAAGTTGTAAAGTCATATATATGTCTTAAAAGAGTAAAAGACCAACCCATTTGAATAAAAATAAGGTTCAACCATACAAGCCCAAACCCAACTCACTAAGATGCCGAAAGAAAAAGAGGGGAGAAGCTTTTTTAGTTGATACCGATTCAAACCTCTAGGCTCTACCGCTATAGTTCCCAATGACGAGCCTTATGTCACAGCCAGTCAAAAGGCATACAATTACAATGTCCCTAAACGTTGTATGTTGTCTTGTAAATGGTGCGACTTTGTACTTGTTTCAAAGACAATGTCTTCCAGCTTTAAGGCAGCGTATGCATAGTCCATGGTCACAATTATCCCTTGTCAATACAGTTTAGTAGTAAAACTAATCGCTAATGATGGGAACGTTTGTTTCATGCAAATGGCGTTTGTAAATGAGGCTACTTGAAAAAAAAATGTTGAAATTCTACTAGATAAAAGAGATACAAATATAATACATTTATGATTTAACAATTATATCACAGGCATGTGTAACAAAAATCAACTACAAAATGTGAGAATTTTCTTACTAGATTATGTTATTCAATAATCTTACCAGCAATTAGGATGCTCTCTCCATCTAGTTAGGATTAATAAAAGTTTTCTTTTTTCTCTTCTCACACACCTTGCATGTGTGACCTCTTATACTTTTTAGAAATGACATGACCAACCATAAAATCCTCTCTCTATCTCTGTCGTAATGACAATTCAAGTAGCAAATTTGTTACATTCATTAATAAACAAGTTCATTAATAAGCAATTTAATTTACACAACTCCATACTAATGCATGGATGTTACCTCTATCGGCCATATCCATAATTACTATAACTCAACAATACCCATAATTAAGAGGTCAAGTTCACAATTCTACCGTCTAGATTTGTTATATATTTGAAAAAAAATTATTAAAAATGGCATATTGTAGGTATGCATACAGTTACTTATTATTGTCAACCTATTGGCAATGTCATGATAGATTTATTAAGGAGGCCAACACTCAATGACTCAATGCACATGAATCTCGTTATGTAATGATAGCCAAGATTATTATGCACTAACTATTGAAAGATTTTCCCTTATTGTCTTTCATAGTATGAGTAATTTTAACTTGCACCTACTTTCCATCATGATCTTACAATATATAACTATAAGAATAGGCTACTTCATAATGGATATGGCCAAGTCATTGACTATAATTAATGCATTCATAATCTTTTTCTACTAAATCAAGTAGACCTTTTCTTTTTCTTTTTCTTTTTTAAATCATAGACCTTTTTTTTTTTTTTTTTTTTTTTTTTTGAGAAAGTCATAGACCTATTTTAATATACCAATTTTTTACATCATAAAAATGTTGCATAGTGTCAAAATAAATTTGAATGATTATTTATTGATAATAAAGGCATCATAGTTTCACTTTAGTTCGCTATATATTGACTAATATCGTTGCCTCCATTTTTTATTTTTGAAGAAGAATTAGCTACAACAATTGGGGAGTGGGGATTCGAACCCTAAATGTTCATATTGGAAACATTAGAAAGTATTAATTCAATTACAGGTATGAGGGATAGGGCTTTGGTCAATTAGAAAGTATTAATTCAATTACAAGCTAGTTTTATTAATTCAATTCCATTTGTTTCAATGGAAAACCTTGTGTAAATATAGTTTTCCTTATTTTTCAATGTTTGGTAGCATAAAAAAATATGAGTCAAAGGAAAACTGTCTTTGGTCAACATAAAAAAGTATGGCTTATTTTTAGAAATTGTTTTCCATTAAATTTTTTTGGAAAACAACTCTATCTCACAACAAGTTAAATGAGGGAAGTTAGGAGGTTGTTTTTCAACTTATTTAAAGTTGCTACCAAACATTAGAAAATGAGATAGTTTTATAAAAAATGTTAAATGACTCATTTTCTAGAAAACATCATTGTTGAAACAAACAGAGCGTAAATCAAGTAGACCTTCTTTTCTTTTCTTTTTCTTTTTTAAATTGTAGACCTATTTTAATATACCAATTTTTTACATCATAAAAATATTGCATAGTGTCAAAATAAATTTGAATGATTATTTATTGATAATAAAGGCATCATAATTTCACTTTGTTCGCTATATATTGACTATGGTTGCCTCCATTTTTTATTTTAGGAGAAGAATTAGTTACAACAATTGGGGAGTCGGGATTCGAACCCTAAATGTTCATATTGGAAACATTAGAAAGTGTTAATTCAGTTACAAACTCTTTGCTTGGTTGCCTCCACTTTGGTTCTTGAGGAAATACCAGGACATGTAAAAAAATAAAACATTGAATCTTACATAAATTTACAGTTTTCCTCATTTAACATAAAATACTTGTAATTTCTAAATTTGGACTAATATTATAAAATTATGGTGGCACAGTGTCACGCCCCAAACCCAACTATAAAGATAGACATGTGACAATGGCGGCACGCTTATAAAGTAAGCACCCTACAAGTGTGCAAGGCCTTCCTAGCAACTAAAATTTATCCTCAAAAATTATATTAAATAAATCCAAAATACCTCAACAATTTCTTTATGAATAGATCTCCAATAATTCAAAAGGAACAAAATCCAAACCTCTTGTACATAATGCCAATTGGCCAAAAGATATAATACTATTACAAGACCATCTAATCCCAAAATCACTAAGCTTCTTTCATGCTCACAACACAACAGCAAAACTCCTAAAACTTGCTATTCTTCACAATTTGAAACTTGAGGGGAAAAAGGGGGTTGAGTTGACAACTCAATAAGTATCGAAAGTCCTGATAAGTTCTATCAAGCAAATAGATCTATAAAATAAAAAGTTGTACATAAATCGAATATTTTAATCTTACAAATATATCATAAATGAATTAGAAAATAATCAATTTTTCATATATCAAAGCTATAATTTACAATAGGTTCCAAAAACATATAAGCAATTTCAAGGACTTAAAACAGTTCAAATATTCAAACATAATTCATATTCTTAACAATCTTTATGATTATGGTCACGCTATATCCCCGTGACTAGGCATCAAATTCAGATGAATCTAGTTACGTGCTAATGTATATCCCCCATTAGCTGGGTCTAGAAATACGATAGGCTCGTGGTGCCCCAAATAAAACTAGCTTCAGTACCAATGAATAACCCCCATTGGCTGGGTATCAGAGTCAAAATATAGTCAAATTATCCAAAATCATATATATCAAATCATAGTTCAAACTAAAATATATCTCATTCAAATACATACATATATATATATATATATATATATTCATATATAATATTATATATTCAGTAATCAAATATATTTGTGATAATTCTTTATTCTTTACTTTAAATCAATGTAGTTAAAACAATTGAAATAAAACTGTAATAATTGTAAACAATTTTCAATAATTAAAATACGCAAAATAAAACCAATTAGGATAAGGTTACTTACTTCCAAAAGTCATACTAAAAGAAACTTCTCCCTAATATTTCCTCTAAAATCCTTAGATATCACCTAAAAAAATTTTATAGGTACCATTTATTCAATAGTCAAATAATTTAAGAAAAACTTATAATGGTACACAACCAGAAGAAAATCTGCTAAAAATATCCAATAATTTTCCACTATTATCTCACGCCAAAAATCCACAAATTCATAATATATATTTCATTTATATCCTACCTCTAATAGTTCACTAGGAAAAAAGCCTATATATTACACTAAACACAGCCATATAAGGTCAAAAGTCAATCTATAAAGGACACCACCTAGACCCATCTTCTATCCTTGTGCTCTTTTTTTTTTTTTTTTTTAATTGTTAGAGACTTCAAGCCCACATCATGACTTTTCCTATTCACCAAATCCCCAATTCGGTACAACTTCTTAAGGCAGAAACTTGTGCAGAACCGAACTTACCATGCCTCACCTTCTGCAACTTCCATCTACACTTACACGCATGACAAAACAGTGGGCATAGGAAAAAAATCACAACCGGACTCACCATGCCTCACCTTCTGCAACTTCCATCTACACTTACACGCACGACACAACAGTGGGCATAGGAAAAAAATCACAATACCGAGACAGAAAAATCTGCAGGTACCTAGCGTCCAAATTACCGAAAATATAAATCTAAAGTTTACATCATAAAACTCATTAAATATTTAAATAGTTTTACTACTGGCCAAAAATACCAACGTAAAAAAATACTCTAATTCCAAATAAAGCTTAGATTTGACAAAAGATGAGATTCTTAGGCTCTTACCTTAAATGTGTAGTCAATCATTCTCTACGTATTTTGAATAGTCCTCTCTCAAAATATCTGTTATTATACGCTGACTTAATTGGCTTAAATATAGTTAGGGTTTCAACTTTATTTTCTAAAAACCCTTTAGTAATATCAATTATAAAACTGACCCCACAAAGAGATTTATTTAAATACCCCTCTTGTTAAGTCCCTTTTTTTTTTCCAGCTATTACAGCCTACCCCAACTTACGGTTTCAATTAGTTATCTGTTATTATACGCTGACTTAATTAGCTTATATATTGCTAGGGTTTCAACCTTATTTTCTAAAAACCCTTTAGTAATATCAATTATAAAATTGACCCCATGAAGAGATTTACTTAAATACACATCTTGTTAATTTTTTTTTTTTTCCGAGTATTACAGCCTACCCCAACTTACGATTTCAATTAATTTTTTTTTATGTATATTATTTATTTACCTAATCCTGATAGGAGGATAGTGATAAATAAATAACAATTTAGGCACTCATGACTTTGATAATTGAAATGAGTAAAATTTAAATTCCTTAACGATGGTCTATTGGAGGGCAAGTTTGGTGACAATAGCCATGGTAATTCAAGTTCGATAGTATATAGACTATGGAGGAGTGAAAAAATAAAATAAAACACTTAGATAGCCTGATACAAATATCTCCCTTCTCATTTTTTACTTTATTGGGGAGGGGTGGGGGAATTATATAAAACAACACAAAGCTTCTATTATATTTCAATTTAGGTCTGTAAGGTTGAATTTAATCAACTATCTTGTTGGCTTTATTCCGTACCAAATTTGCTTGTAATTCAGCATTTAGAAACTCTGTATTTATGAGAGAATCATGTAAGGGTAGTGTGTGAGAGAGTGTGAAGAAATGCTCAAGATTGTGTAGTGAAGCAAGGACTAGCGACTAGATCTCGCGGGTGGCTCGCGACTGGCAAGCCGCCAGAAGATGTACACGAGTGAAACATACAAAGAAGCTGAACCGTCATGCTAGCTGTAGCACTACAGGACAAAAAGTTTAGACTGACCATTCAGTTAGCTCGCGGCTTGAACTCGCGACTCAGTCAAGTCGCGACTTCAAGTCACCAGCTAGCTCTGTTTTGGAAAAATGACTCTTCGCATTCCAAACACACACCAATATATATAAACCCTTATACTCACGAAATGTAGAGAGCTTCCAGAGAGAATTTTAAGAGAGAAACCTTAGAGAAAAACAAGATTGACTCATCCACAATCTTTACATAGAGACTCTTCAAATTCCTCTACTCTCACCCACTCCATTGTTACATCCTTGAAAGGTACATTAGCCAAAACTTTTTCTTACCAGATCTATATTTGTGAGAAAGTTTTTTGGTACTTGGGAAGCAGTTAGGAAGGAACCAATTGATATTGGTTAATGTTATGGGCTATAGCGAAATCCGGTAAACTAAAGAAGACAAAAGTTCGGCGTAACCTTGTTGGAGTAAGAAGCTTGGAGGGCTTAAGTACACTGGGTAGATTAGGCTTTGAGGGTCTTCTACTGTTCATGTATCCCAACTTCATTCTTTAATGGATTATTGATCACTTGGAGGGCGACGAAGAGGTTTTATGCCGAAGGCTTCGGTTTCCTCTTCGATATCACATCGTTGTGTTGTCTTTGTGTTTGCATCTCTTTTCCCTTAATCTTTGCCATTTAATTTCTATTGTGAATGTGATATTAATTGGTTTAGATTGTTTATCAATTCTGTTATTAATTTGTGTTCATTTTCCGTACATATATTGTTTGACATTAAGCTTGAATTGATATTTTGTAAATTGGGCATCAAAATGTTCAAGGGTGTTTTACACGCTTTTTGAACATTCAAGGTCATATGATTTTTGATACTTAAAGTCCCAAATTTATAAAATCGTTTTAATTTGAAACTTTTATCTATCTCTAATTTGTTATTTTTTACATTAACAAAATAGATAGAAGCAAGATATCATTAATTAACTTGTATTTTTCATTGGTTCATAAATCCATTTGGCAACCATAGAATAGAAACGACAAAGATTAAAGACAGGCATCTTTATTTAGAAATAAAAATTCAATAAAGAGTAAGAAAGTTTTTTTTTTTTTTTTTTTGGTGAGAAGAAATATAAGAGTAAGAAAGTGAATGCTAAAAAATTGAAAATGGTTTGCTATTTTTTATTATTCGTTAGCGAGAAATGTATATCCACAACATTTTCATAACAAATTATAAGTGGTAGATTGTTATATATTGATTTATTATAAAAAAAGGTAATTTAAGTTCTAGATTCAAATTAAAACTAATAGCAACTTACTATCTATTGCTTTATTGTGAAAATATTATGAATATAGCATTCCTCTTTGTTATATGTCAAAATATCAGAAATGAATAACAAAAATAAAAATTTAAAATTGAAACGGTTTCCTAAGTTTGGACCTTTAATTGACAAAAATCAAATCCCTAAGGCTTCCTATGTAATTTCCAACTTTTTTATATGATTCTTCTTCTCAAAAGCCATCGCATCACAGTTCCCGCCACTTTCTACCTACCTTCCTATCAGAGAATAAAGAAATGAAAAGTTTCATGGCTATCACCATTCACAGTCAATTGTTTTATCAAACTTTTCTTTCTCTGCGCTTTAAAAAACAGAAAAAAGCAACAAAAAACAAAGCAAAACAAAACAAAAATAGAGAGCATAAATCCAACAAATGTGTTTACTTTAATTCGTTTCTTTCATCCAGAGAAATCCTTTGCCCCACTCTTCTCCCAAAGTATCTCTCTAGTCTCTTTAATACACCAATATGATCAGCACACTTAGCATTACATTACAACTCTCTCTCTCACCCTTTTTTTTTCTCCCAAAGTGTGTGAAATAGACATTGCTTTTTGTAATATTTTTTTCATGAATTGTGAAAGGGTATTGCTTGAATGCTATTGTGATTGGGACAAAACAAGTCCATCAAATGGTCTAGAGATTTCATTCCCAGTATCACATCTGCAAAAGCTAAGTCTTTCAAGTTGAACTTATTAGTCCATATCCTTTTGGTAGTTTTAATGATATCATTATTGCTACCTCGCTGCACCTAGACGAAAATATCCTATGAAGCTTCACTATTCCCTAGGATTGGCTTTGGACCTTCCTTGCACAGCTTAGGTGGAGGGAGAATGCTTGAGCCCTCAGCGAGGTACCAATTTGGAAGAGCTCGAATTTGAGCCTTGTGTTAACTTGTGGTTTGTTTCTACTTAAAGTAATTGTTCGTTTTAAAAAAATAAAAATAAAAGTTCTAACTTTGCCAACAAACATAATCCTATAATCATATAAAATAATTTGTCAAAAGTCTTGTAACTTAATTGAAATCTCTTCGTGCATAAAGGAGTTCAAGCTACGAAGTTAGCAGTATATTATAACTATTTCATAAAAAATGAAAGAAACTTTATGTAAAAGAAATTACAACAACAAGCTATAATTAGTAGTTTTTTTTTTTTTTTAATACCAAATTTTCTTTAGTTATATATATATTTTTTAGTCTTAATTATTTCCAATGAGATATTATTGTCTTTTTAAAACTTCTTATAAATTACTTGGGCTAAACAAACATCTTCCTACATACTCAATGCATAATCCTACATTGATTTTGTCTTTTTTGTTCAGTTTAAAATGATGGTTATTAATCTTATTAATTTTATTTCACATTTTATTCTATGGAATTTCGTTTTTCTTTTAAGAATGTTTGAGTGCCTTCGTTTTAGAATGTGAGTATTTTTTTTTTAACATTTATTTTGATTGTTTTTGTTTAATTTTTTTTTCTTTTGTATTGAAAACAAAACAAAAAGTATGTACTCTTTTTTTTTTCTTGAACAAAAATAATATACTCAAAATTTTTTAATAGGAAATGTTAACGAATGCCTTAAGGGCATTTGTTGGTGAACCATTTTAAGAATGTTTTATGAAAAAAGAAAAAAACAATTAATATTTTGACTGCTTTTTCTATTTCCTATAAAAGTGGTGTAAATTTTTTTTTAAAATAGTTTATTAACAATTGCCTTAAAGGCACTCATTAATAGTACCATTTTTAATTTATTTAATTTTTTAATGAAAAATAATAAATATGGGTTATATCCAGGTTGACTAATTTTAGCTCTTTCATTATCTAACCCAACATTGATTTGATCCACACTCAATCAAGTCAAACTTGAACCCACCCAATTTGGCTCGTTTACAAGATACAATTATACATGAGTAAATTGTGCTTAGATGCTTCGTAAAACCGCACCGATGTACAAAAGGAGCTGATGAAGGAGTAGACTTCAATCAATGTGTAATGTAGCCAGAGATGGTTCAAGCTTACCTTTTTTGTAAGCGCACGTGGTGCTATTTTATTGGGCAACACATTTTTTTACCTAAGTAAAAATTAAGGGGTATTAGGCTATTTTTGTCTAAGCTCAAAAAGGCCTAAAATTTATCCAATTACACGGACTAGATTTTATTACAAAAAAGTCCATATATTTCTGGATTGGGCTAATAACTCATAAACTTCTTCACTTCATAAAATGAGCCTATAATCCACATCTTCTCTACATGATACAATGGGCTCATAGCCCAAATAATGTCTCAACTTTGCGGATAAAGCGCAAAGTTTTTATTTATCGAATGCAAAAAAAAAAAAAAAAAAAAAAAAAAAATTTATCGTACATAAATTGGACTCGTGGGCTACTATTTTTCCTCACTTCATGAAATGGGCTTGAAACCCTAATCTTCCTAATTCACAAAATGGGCTCAAGACCCATATCTTGCTACTTCTAAAATTTGGCTCACAACCTATGTCGTTTTGCCAACATAACACAGTGAGCTCATGGCCCATATCCCTCATACTTCAACGATTGTACTTCAAGCCCAATACCTTCACAACCTATGGTCTTTCCCAATAAAAACTCATGCTTACAATGGGCTAGTTTAATCATTTGGGCCATTAAAGTTGTAAAGTCATGCATATGTCTTAAAAGAGTAAAAGACCAACCCATTTGAATAAAAATAAGGTTCAACCATACAAGAGACCCAACTCACTAAGATGCCGAAAGAAAAAGAGAGGAGAAGCTTTTTTAGTTGACACCGATTCAAGCCTCTAGGCTCTAGTTCCCAATGACGAGCCTTATGTCACAGCCAGTCAAAAGGCATACAATTACAATGTCCCTAAACGGTGTTCATTGTCTTGTAAACGGTGCAACTTTGTACTTGTTTCGAAGACAATGTCTTCCGGCTTTAAGGCAGCGTATGCATAGTCCATGGTCACAATTACACCTTGTCAATACAATTTAGCAGTAAAACTAGTCGCTAATGATGGGAACGTCTGTTTCATGCAAATGGCGTTTCTAAATGATGCTACATGAAAAAAAAAATGTTGAAATTCTACTAGATACAAGAGATACAATTATACAAATATAATACATTAATGAATTAATAATTATATCACAAGCATGTGTAACAAAAATCAACTACAAAATGTGAGAATTTTCTTACTATATTATGTTATTCAATAATCTTACAAGCAATCAGATGCTCTCTCCATCTAGTTAGGATTAATAAAAGTTTCTTTTTTCTCTTCTCACGCATCTTACATATGTGACATCTTATACATTTTATAAATGACATTACCAACCATAAAAACCTCTCTCTATCTTTGTCATAATGACAATTCAAGTAACAAATTTGTTACATTCATTAATAAACAAGTTCATTAATAAGCAACAATAACTCAACAATACCCCTAATTAAGAGGTCAAGTTCACAATTCTACCGTATAGATTTGTAATTGTTATATATATGAAAAAAAAAATTTATTAAAAATGGCATATTGTAGGTATGCATACACTTTCTTATCATGGTCAACTTATTGGCATTGTCATGATAGATTTTTTAAGGAGGCCAACACTCAATGCGCATGAATCTCGTTATGGAATGATAGCCAAGATTATTATGCACTAACTATTGAAAGATTGGCCCTTATTGTCTTTCATAGTATGATTAATTTTAACTTGCACCTACTTTCCATCATGGTCTAACAATAAGTAACTATAAGAATAAGCTACATCATAATGGATATGGCCAAGTCATTGACTATAATTAATGCATTTATAATCTTTTTGTACTAAATCAAGTAGACCTTTTTTCTTTTTCTTTTTCTTTTTTAAATCATAGACCTATTTTAATATACCAATTTTTTACATCATAAAAATATTGCATAGTGTCAAAATAAATTTGAATGATTATTTATTGATAATAAAGGCATCATAGTTTCACTTTAGTTCGCTATATATTGACTAATATCGTTGCCTCCATTTTTTTTTTTTTGGAGAAGAATTAGCTACAACAATTGGGGAGTGGGGATTCGAACCCTAAATGTTCATATTGGAAACATTAGAAAGTATTAATTCAATTACAAGACTCTTTGCTTGGTTGCCTCCACTTTGGTTCTTGAGGAAATACCTGGACATGTAAAAAAATAAAACATTGAATCTTACATAAATTTATAGTTTTCCTCATTTAACGTAAAATACTTGCAATTTCTAAATTTGGACTAATACTATAAAATTATGGTTGCACAGACTACCCCAACTTATGGTTTCAACTAATTTTTATATATATATTATTTATTTACCCAATCCTGATAGGAGGATAGTGATAAATAAATAACAATATTAGGCACTCACGACTTTGATAATTGAAATGAGTACAATCTAAATTCCTTAACAATGGTCTAATGGAGGGCAAGTTTGGTGACAATAGCCATGGTAATTCAAGTTCCAATAGTGTATGGACTATGGAGGAGTGAAAAGTGAAAAAAAAAAAAAAAAAAAAAAAAAAAAAAAAAAAAAAAGACCTTAGATAGTCTGATACAGATATCTCCCTTCTCATTTTTTTACTTTATTGAGGAGGGGTGGGGGTATATAAAACAACACAGAGTTTCTAATATATTTCAATTTAGGTCATATGATTTTTGATAAATTCCCAAATTTATAAAATCGTTTTAATTTGAAACTTTTATCTATCTCTAATTTTTTATTTTTTACATTAACAAAATAGATGGAAGCAAGATATCATTAATTAAACTTGCATTTTTCATTTGTTCATAAATCCATTTGGCAACCATAGAACATAAACGACAAAGATTAAAGAGAGGCATCTTTATTTAGAGATAAAAATTCAATAAAGAGTAAGAAAGTTTTTTTTTTTTTTTTTTTTTTTGAGAAGAAATATAAGAGTAAGAAAGTGAATGCCAAAAAATTGAAAATAGTTTGCTATTTTTCATTATTTGTTATAAAGAAATGTATATCTACAACATTTTCATAATAAATTATGAGTAGTAGGTTGTTATATATTGATTATTATGGGTAGACAAAAAAGTAATTTAAGTTGTAGATTCAAATTAAAATCAATAGCAAATTACCACCTATACTTTGTTGTGAAAAAATTGTGTATACAGCATTCGTCTTTGTTATATGTCAAAATATCAGAAATGAACAACAAAAATAAAAATTTAAAATTGAAACGGTTTCCTAAGTTTGGACCTTTAATTGACAAAAATCAAATCCCTAAGGCTTCCTATGTAATTTCCAACTTTTTTATATGATTCTTCTCCTCAAAAGCCATCGCATCACAGTTCCCGCCACTTTATACCTTCCTTCCTATCAGAGAATAAAGAAATGAAAAGCTTCACGGCTATCACCACTCACAGTCAATTGTTTTATCAAACTTTTCTTTCTCTGCGCTTTAAAAAACAGAAGAAAGCAACAAAAAACAAAGCAAAACAAAACAAAAAGAGAGAAAAAGCAGAAATCCCAACAAATGTGTTTACTTTAATTCGTTTCTTTCATCCGGAGAAATCCCTTGCCCCACTCTTCTCCCAAAGTATCTCTCTAGACTCTTTAATACACCAATATGATCAGCACACTTAGCATTACATTACAACTCTCTCTCTCTCACCCTTTTTTTTTTTTCTCTCAACTCGAGGAAGAAGAAGAAGAAGAAGAAGAAGAAGAAGAAGATCGCAATTGGAGAAAAGAACAAATTGATTGGATTGAGAGATGGCGAGTACGAGCAGCGGTTTGAAGCCGTCGCAATCTCGGAGGGTCACACGGGCGCCGACGCGTATGGTGGATCTCCAAAACAACGATGAGAAAGTGATCGACAGCGAGCTCGTCCCCTCCTCCCTAGCCCCTATCGTCCCTATTCTCCGCGTCGCCAATGAGATCCAGCCCCTAAATCCCAGAGTCGCTTATCTCTGTAACTAACCGCCATTCCTTCCTTCTTTCTTTGCCTTTAATTTCTTCAAAATATATTCTGATTTTTTTTGTTTGTTTGGCTCAATTAGGCCGCTTCCATGCGTTTGAGCAGGCGCATTACATGGATCCACAATCAACTGGACGCGGTGTTCGCCAGTTCAAGACGTATCTCTTGCACAGACTTGAATTGGTAATTCTCTATAATTCTATCTACGACTACAGACATTTAAAATTGAATTCTCATCTTAGCCTCCATTCTGTGATACCTTTTTAAATTTAATAATAGCGACAGGATGTTCTTAATAGATAATTGTCAGTTACTTTTTTAGCCGCGTTGTTGTTATTGCATAATGGTCCATATCTCACTTATTTCATGTAGTTTATAATGTAAGAAGTTGGAACTCTTTGTGTTTGTTTTGTTCATGCCTTAAGCTAGCTTGAATACCAAATCTGATGTGATTTACACCGTTAACTTTTATGAAAAAGGTTAAAGTGTGCAATTTTTAAGATGAAAATTGACTTCAATTGAAATTTGAAAAATAAATTTAGCCTTGTCACAACTTTTAACGGATAAAACTTTATGACTGTGAAGACTAAACTCCATATTTTATTTCACAGGTTCTAAATGTGAATGAAAATTATTTTTAATCTTTCAAAATCTCCTTTGCAGGAAGAAGAAGAAACAACATATATCCTTGGAACCAACGATGTAAAAGAAATTCAGTTGTTTTACCAGAACTTCTATGAGGCAAATATCATAGATGGCGAACATAAAAAAAAACCGTGAGGCTTGAATTGAAGTTTGAACTGTTGACATGCCTAAATTTTTTTTAAGCACATTATTCAAATATTATTATTATTTTGTATAATTTTATTTTTTCAATTGATGAAGGGAGGAGATGGCTAAGATTTATCAGATTGCATCAGTATTGTATGAGGTGCTGAAGACAGTTGTACCTATTGGAAAAACAGATGAAAAGGTTTTGTTTATCTAATTTTGGTTTCCTGACAGGAATTCTTTTAGCACCCATTTGGTGTGGAAAATACTGAAAATATTGATTGATGTTCAATTGATTTTGTCATCACAGACAGAAAGATATGCCAAAGATGTTGACAAGAAGAAGGAACAGTATGAACACTACAACATTCTTCCACTGTATGCTGTTGGGGTTAAACCACAAATTATGGAATTTCCGGAGGTAATTAAAATGCAGCTTATGTGATCTTGGTTGTTTTTGTATTCATTAGACCAGTTCTAACTAATCCTTCAATTTCACCTTAGTTATCTTTCTTCCTTCTTATTTTTAAATAATGATATAGATCAAAGCTGCACTTAATGCACTACGTAATGTGGACAATCTTCCAATGCCTAGAATCCTTATGACTCCCGGTGGCCCTGATGAAAGTCCAGTACTGTCAGCAGTGAGGGTTAAATCTATCAATGACATACTTGATTGGCTTTCATCAATCTTTGGATTTCAGGTAAGACGTGTCTTGAATGTCTCCTTTTAAATTTTATTTCATATCTACTTTTTAGTTGACATAGGCTGGTAAGCCTACCCTAAGCATGGCTCATTGTGTAGGCTTCCACTGCACCAGATTTAAGTTGCTAAAAAGAATTTGTAATCCTGGTTTTTGGATTTCCCTCAATGGAGATGCAGCTTATACCACTGGACCACAACTTCTTCATTAATACATACATACATACATACATACATACATATATATATATATATATTATTGTTATTATTTTAAACTAATAAAGAAGCTATTAGAGAGGCTGAATAACAGGGAAATTGTGTGGTGGAGAAATTGAACTTTTTGCTTGTCCTATTGACCCTCTTGTAGGATTACGTTAAGGTTTCTTAAAAGAAACTTAGTTATCTTGGCAAACAATGTATATCATTACTTGTTGTGAAAAGTACTGAGAGAACAATGAAAAAAGCAAAAGAATCTTGATTTAATGTCTGCTGTCACAGATTACAGCACACTCAAAGATAGACTTAAGAAGGGTCCAGATTTAACACTAAAACATGACCTGCCTCTCAATTGTCCCTTCCAACCTTTTATATAATGTAATGCATTCTGTTAACTAAATCCAGAAACTAACCAAGCAATTCAAGGGTTTCTTTTTGCATTTTTCAAGGATTTTGACTCGAAGTCCCACAATTGTTTTTAAATTTGTTTCCACTAAAATGATATTTCTTTTGAAGGAAATATGAAATACAACTAGTAAATTGTTGTTTTCTTCAAATCCTTGCAATGTGAAGGGTTTTCTCTCAAGAGTGTAGGAGTGTGGGCACACACACACACATTGACACAAATGGAGTTTTAATGTTTTCCTTTGCTAAGGACTTAAATCTGAGGAACCTATACCATTTACTTTAATTCCTTCTTTGTGTAAAATCTGGGATCTTATACCTGTGAGGGTGACTTTAGCAATGATCCTTCATTCTATTGTGCTATTAGTTATATTATTCAATCATATGAATATTTATGCGGGAAATATCAGTACAGCTGACTAGTTTTTTGTTTTTTTTGGATCTTTTTGGGGCATGAAGAAAGGGAATGTAGCAAACCAGAGGGAACATCTAATATTGCTCCTTGCCAATATGCTCAAACGGAAGAAGGAAAGTGATCACACTGAGGTAAAATCATAATTACTATTTTCTGTGGAATGCCTGTTATTTGATTTTCATTTCTCTCTATTTGTCAGTAACTTCCTTAAGTTTCATCTTTATGTGATTATATATTAAAGATTGATAAGAAGCTTATTGCAGCTGGATAGTGTCACTGTACTGAAGTTGAAGATTAAGATTTTCAAGAATTATACTTCGTGGTGTAATTATTTGCGCGTTGAAAAAAATAATAAGTAAGTGATTTTTTTGCTGTCCAGATCATAAGCCTAAAAAGTTACAATTCTATTAGACTTGGTACCAAACCATATTTACCACATTAGCACTTACATATTTTTTTTTCCTGTGTGCACTTTACAGGACTCCTCGAGATTGTGACGCAAAGCAGGTAGACCTTATTTATATTGGACTTTATCTTCTCATATGGGGTGAAGCTTCAAATGTCAGATTCATGCCCGAATGCCTTTGCTTCATCTTCCATAATGTATGTTTCTTATTCAAGTATACATTTTCCATTATGCTATCATATTGTTTCTTTAATTGCACTAACTGACTAACAAAGCTTCTATTATTACTATCTTTAATGTTATCGTGAATCCTTAGATTTTTTTAATTATTTATTCTTTTAAACGTGAGATTTATCTTTGTTCTTGCCGTTGCTTGGCTCTATATAAATCAACTTATTATATTATCCTTATCCTTATGCGTTCAATTCATTAGAGATTGACATAGAACTTAGAACATATCCTCTGATACCAATCTGTTGCATGAGCTTTTTTAATTTCAGCACTAAACTACCAGGTAGATAGTTTCACTGGCTAATTGAGGATTCCAGGTTAGGAAACTTTCACAGGTGACTAAAATTAGGATTTTGGTTGTATTTGTGACGGGAATACTTATTGGAGGCTAAAACACAGCATGTAGAAAGTGTGGAGAGAGATAGAAGATGAAAAGGAACCTGGTTTTGCACCAAGGTCCGTACATCCAACAGGAGCTGCAGCACAAATCAAGCATTTACGCTTGTCCCAAACACTATTTTTATGGATAATTTGAAAGTTGGGGGAGGGAGGATTTGAACCCTGGACGTTTTTGTTGGAAATACCAAGAAATGCCAGTTAAGCTACGGGGTTCTTATCTTGTTCCAATCACTTAGAACTGTTTTTGTCTTGTTTATTTATTTATTTAAAATTTATAATTAACACTTAGAACTTTAAAACTATTAGGAAGGAAAGAATTGAATCATTTAACTGTTATTCTAACTCTCTCTTTAACGTGTGGGATTGCATTCCCCTTTAATAGGTTGGGTACGACATGTGGGATTTATAACATTTTTTTAATAAATTGGAGATAGAGTGGAGACAAGGTTTGAATTCAACACCACCTTGTCTAATACCATGATAAATTACTCTTCTTCTATTTTTGGGACAATTGTATTTATTATGGCATAAAGTAGGCGGTCTTAAGTTCAAAATCTTTGTTTGCTCTACCTCCCATTTATAACAATAACAAAGCCTTAATCCCAAAATTTAGGGTCAATTATGGATCATCTATAGATTAGATTGGGTCAATCCTTTATTCAATCCTACCTAAAATCATGCTCTACCTCCCATTTAAAAAGTTAAAAATCTTACATGTTGAGCCTCCCTTATTAAGGGGGAGTGCTCACTCATGAGGGGAAGTGTTAGAATAATAGTCAAATTGGTGAATTCACCATTTCCTAACAGCTTCACTTATTAAGAGGGAGTTCTTACTCCTGGGTGGAAGTGTTAGAATAATAGTCAAATGAGTGAATTCACCCTTTCCTAACATCTTAAGTTTTTGGACATGTGGTAGTTTATCAGTTCTAAACAAGAAATGCCAATTAATTGAAGGAGTCTAGAATCTCACTAACAACTTGGGCCCCAGAAGGAGGCTCTCTTTACCCTCCTCCACCTAAGTTGTGCAAGAAGGGCCCAAAGCCAATCCCAGGGAATAGTGAAGTTCATAGGGTCTTTTTGTTGTGCTAAGTTTTGAGTTTAGGCCCTGTTTTTTGTTCTTAAATTCAAAATGCAAAAATCAAATCTAACCAACTCAAATCACACTTAAATTGAACTGAGAAGCGAAAATTATTTTTTCTGAAAGATTTGATTCACTGTGCATGTTTTGTTAGATTCAAATTTGTTAATGTGATTGTGAGACTAGGGATTTCATTTTTGGTTTTCATTTATGACTAGTTTGGCTGCTGAGCAAAGATAAGAAAAATGGATGTTACGGAAGTTAATAAGTGAATGTAGATTGTAGAGTGCTCTACTCTAACGCCACTCTATTGTAGGGACTAGAATTTGAAGTCCTTTATTTTCCTCTATTTTCTAGGTAGACAAATAGATTTGCCATGAAAAATAGATAAGATATAAAAGAAAAGAAAAATAAAGAGAATCAAAATTTGGAATTCCATTAATATCCAATTTTGTCGCTTGAGTAAGTAAAAACCCAACACAACAAAATTCGGTTGGGGGCAGAGATTTTGTGTTGTAGGATGAGGACTTTGCCTATGACTTATCTTGGTATGCCTTTGGGGGTTTCTCATAAATCACCTTCAATTTGGAATCCTATTCTAGAAAAAACTAAGCGGAAGTTGGTTGGGTGAAAGAAGCTGTATTTATCAAAGGGTGATAGATTGACGTTACTTAAGAGTATGTTATCTAGTTTGCCTACAAAATTCGGTACTGATCTACAAATTGACATTGTTAGTATCAACAATATAATAAATAAAATTTTAATTATTTTTTTTGTTTTGAATTTGAAAGTGAAGATATCAATTTGTGAAGCTATATGATGATATTTGTAACAGCATCACTCGTTCACTCTTTTTCATTTTCTTTCTCTAATTGGATTTTCATTTTTTGTTTTTTATGGTGCTAATTGTTGATAATTTATTTTTATTGATTTATTATTCAACTTAAGAAATAAATTAAACAAAACTATAACTGCATCAAAAAAATATAAATTTATTTATATCACAGACATGTCTATATCACCAAGTCTCCTTCTGCGACAATGCCCATATTGTTACACCTTTCATGTAGGATGGAACTTATCTGACAAGGAATTTCGCTACCTTAGGATAGTTATTGAGAAAACTGCAATCTCTTTTATAGGTAAAACCTTCTAAGACTTAACATAGTCCTTAAACCAAATGGGTTCTAACCACGCATTAAAACCCGAGTAAATGAGCCTCAAAAGAACAAAAAAATTGACTAGTTAAGTGCGAAAGGAAGATAATGGGTGAGAAAATTTTGGTTAATGATATTGTACAAAATACATTAAGTTTACAAGAAATTGCTAAAGTAAGTATTAATAAAACTTGTTTCTTATCATTCAATAAGGAAGTACTAACTAAAACTCTTTCTCCAATAAATTACTAATATCAACTTTATATAAATTAAGACTACCAACTAGCAACTTTGAGTGCTAGAAATCTTTCACCATAAAATATTGATGATTGTGTTTAACATTGATGATTATGTTCTTCACATTAAGAGAGAGAGAGGTATCCATTAGGATTTTGTGTGTGAGGCCATTGCATAGGTGTATGTGGAGTCCTATATCAGGCACATACTAAGTTGATTAGAGTTATATAAATGGGTATGGGGAGTCCTATTTGTGAATATTTTCTTTTGGTGTATCAAAAAATGTGGCTAGTATGTCCTTAGATTAATACAAATGGTATCAAAGTCAACCTAAGAATATCATACAACTTGTATTTACTGCAACACAAGGCAAGTTCCCTTGATAAGGGCATTAAGGATTTGAGTGGAGGAAATTGTGATACCATATCAAGATTGCGTGGATTTGAATTGCGTGAGATCATTGTTCCCTTTTGAGGTATTGTGCAAATGTGATTAGTATGACTTTTGTGAGAGAGAGAGAGAGAGAGAGAGAGAGAGAGAGAGAGAGAGAGAGAGAGAGAGAGAGATTATGGTGCACATAACCTAAAAAATTCAATATGTTTATTCAAATTCTCACTTATTTGACAATTGAAATTGTAATTCTACAATTAGATGATGTTACAGCAAAAATTGAGCAAATATTTTGCTTTTGATTTGGTTGGATATTGTAAATAGCATCATAATTTTATTTACAATCTCCCAAAAAATATGTTTTAATAAACCACATACTTAGTAAAAACAATTACATTACTCTTCTTTTCTAGATACCAATTTATTTTCTGGGTTGTGTATATAAATTGTCCACTAATCTGTCTTCTTTTAAGAATATAGACAACTTTATGTAATATAAAGTAATTATCTTATACCTATCATTTTATCATAATTTTATTTGATTCAAAAACATTTCGTATGGGAAAATAACTCTTGTTTTATAATTGCATAAGATGGCACACGAGGTACATGGGGTATTATTTGGCAATATCCATCCTGTTAGTGGAGAAACATATCAAGAATCAGCTGTTGATGAAGAATCTTTTTTGATGGACGTTATAACCCCTATCTACCAAGTCTTGCTCAAGGTAATTATGATCTTATACTGCCTGCATTAGTTTTTGCAACATGTTTCAGTCTGAAATTTGACTTCCATTCAATGCAAAAGGAAGTTAAGAGAAACAAAGGAGGCAAGGCAAGCCATTCAGGATGGAGAAATTATGATGATCTAAATGAGTACTTCTGGTGAGTTTCTTGAATTTTTAATTCTGTTTCATACTTCTGACAGATACTAAATAGCTGAAAAAAACATATTCCTTTTCTCTAGGTCTGATAGGTGTTTAAAGCTAGGGTGGCCAATGAACCCCAAAGCAGATTTTTTCATTCATTCAGATGCAGTGCCAGTGCAACCTGCAAATGAGGTACTTATCTTTTTTATTATAATTATTTTAAATTAGTTAATAACTTGTAATTAAGTCATGTTTTTGTATATTTTATGGTATTTTATGACATAATTATTTTCATTCTTGTCCTATTTTAATGAATTGGACATTATTGTGTGCATGCAAGTCCTTACACATACAACATAGATTTGCATACATGTGTGTAGCGTAGGCTTTTTCTAAAGAATATTGTCAAAGTTCATTTGTATTTGGCAGAGAGTTAATCAAGCTGCTGCTGGAAAGAGAAAGCCTAAAACAAATTTCGTAGAAGTCCGCACATTTTTGCACCTTTACAGAAGTTTTAATCGAATGTGGATATTTTTTATATTGGCTTTCCAGGTAGCTTATTATTTAAAAAGGTTTTCTTACTTTTTGAATCTTCTCTGGTTGGAATATACTTATCTGAATTAGTTCTGATTTTCAGGCAATGTTAATTGTTGCATGGAGTCCATCTGGATCTCTTGCTGCTTTTTTCGATGCAGATGTCTTTAGAAGTGTTTTGAGCATCTTCATTACTTCTGCTTTTCTTAATCTTTTCCAAGGTACTGGTGTTATTTCTCCATGTAGCTAATTCTTGGTGGCACTTTGGGTGGACGTTCACAAAAAATAGAGGTCTTATATTTTTAAAACTATTTGAAACTGTTGTATTGGTTATTTGTGCCGCAGTTAGTTTTAAAATAGCATCTATATCCTGTTTGAATGTCATTCTAGGGGGCTGATTGGGGTTTCATGGTGCTCTCTCATCTTCTCTATATTTGCTCTGCAGCCACTCTGGATATAGTTCTTAGTTGGAATGCCTGGAAGAGTTTGAAATTCAGCCAAATACTACGATACCTTCTGAAGTTTGCAGTTGCAGCTGCGTGGGCTGTGATTCTGCCAATTGGTTATTCCAGTTCTGTGCAGAACCCAACAGGATTGGTGAAATTTTTCAGTAGCTGGGCTGGGGATTGGAGGAATCATTCATTTTATGATTATGCTGTTGCACTTTATTTGATACCCAATATCCTCTCTGCTTTACTGTTTTTCCTTCCACCTTTACGGAGACACATGGAGCGTTCAAACTGGCGGATTCTCACTCTTGTTATGTGGTGGGCTCAGGCAAGCATGTCTGACATTGTCACTTTTGACTTATGTTTTCTGCTTCTTGTTGTTGTTGTTGTTGTTGCTGTTGCTGTCTCCTTTTTTCCCCCCATTCAATCTCTCTTTTGAGTGTTCTTTGCCTATTTTGATTTTTTTTTGCAGCCAAAACTTTATATAGGAAGGGGCATGCACGAGGATATGTTCACTCTGCTGAAGTAAGGAAAAAGATTTTATTCCTTTTTTCTTTTTTCTTAACTCCATGGATTAGTTCAAAGGAGCTTTTCTATCCCTATTTCGTGCTATTCCTTTAAAATCTGGTCTATTATTTCTGCTTTGATTTGGAGGTGGATTTTTCAATTAACATAATTCCATCTTCTTATACTTAGGTATACACTGTTTTGGATTATGCTGTTAATCAGCAAGCTTGCATTTAGCTACTATGTGGAGGTGAATATTCCTTAAATATTTGTTGTTTGATTCAATGTCCTTAGGGATTCTATCTTGTTTTTAATCTTAGTTCAAATGCATTTATGTGAACACAAATACTCATATGTATACATGCTTGCATGTAGAATACACACATGCAAACTTAAATGTAAATTTGTGTATACACATACATCTGTGCATGTATTAACATAGGCCATAGGCATAACCCTAGCGGTATTCTTGGATTCTAGACATGCTGGCTGAGTTTTCAAGATGTTAATTGTATACCTTATGCTTAGGTAGAAGATGATTAAAATTTCAATTTTAACAAACTTGGTAAAACTTTGTACTTCAGACATTTAAAGTGCCCTTGGTTTCATGCTACATGGATGTCTAAAATTGGGAATTTAGGGTTTTAGGATGTTTGGAAGCTTAAGCTGCATATGCTACCGAGATGGCTGAGATGATGAATCAAGTGCTTTAGGACGTTTGACAGCTTAAGCTGCAGTAAATAGAAAATCCAAATTGACTTTGAGCTGATGCTAACAAGGAGATGCTGAAGCAGATGGCAGTTGATTAGGCAAAAGATTTATGCATTGGGCCTCATATTGCTGATACCATGTCCTCAATCCCACCAACTCTATCCCCCCACCCCCTAAAACTTTTCCTGTGGAGTGCAAAAAGAAAGAAATGATTCTGCCCTGAGAGTCTTGTGACGAATTCCACCTTATTCAACTTGTCTAACCAATTTCCAAGTCACTTCAAAAGCCTCATAATCCTGTCATCTGTGTCAAAATTCTAACATTAATATCATCATCCTTAGCCTACCATGTAATCAATTGTAGACAGCATTGAACTACCTTCCCAGGTATCCCACATCAATTATAATTTTAATATGCAATGAATATCATATAGCCCTAACTTAAAGACTGAGCATGCAAACATGGCAAAGAATGTCATATGATATGCTCCATTTGTTTCAGCAGAGAACATTTTCTGGAAAATAGTTTTCGTATTTTCTAGTATTTGGTGTGAGAGATGTGTTGGTCAACGAAAAACAACCAAAAACAGGCAGAAAATATTTTTTTTCTTTTAAGAAGCAGAACACCTTTTTTTGCCATTACCTTGTGCCCACATCTTCTCCATTCCTTTGTGCCGCCAACACCAGCACTACTTTGACCACCATCATACTAAATATTAACGATTTTCCATTTGAGTTAAACTAATGGCACAACCATATCATGGTTAGGAAATAATATCTTCTTTGGGAGCCTAAGGCTAAGGCAAAGCCCAAGGATGAGTGTTGGTGGTTGTTAATAAGCTATGTAGCAAGGATATGGACACGATACGTAGTACAACGACACGACATTTCTTGAAAAACTAGGATACGACACATTTAGGATACGACAATTAATTAATTAGTATTTATTTTTAGGTATGTATATTTTATATTTGGACATAATTTATGTTTACTAGCTTGTAACCCTATGCATATCCATGGATACACTTAAAAATATACAATAAGATGCATAATATAATTCCTATATATATATAATTTAAATACTATTGATAGTCATTTTTATATTTTGTTAACTCTTTAAAAAATTTTGTAAGCATATTATTAGGTATTAAATGTAAATTGTCCATGTTTATTTATTTATTTATTATTGTGAAGCACTTTTTTTTTTTTTTTTTTTTTTTTTTACGATTCATTTATTCTAGATTTTTTGGTTTTGTCACTTAATAACTCATTTGGATGAATATTTATGATGTGATCCTATATTTGATTCTAAAATTTATAAAAAAAAAAAAAAAAACTCTTTAAAAATAAATAATTTAGGACACATGGCGGAAAATTGAAACTTTTATTTGGAATTCTAATTTGAGTTTCTCTCAGCTTCACCTATTATTATATATATAGATTTTGGATTTAAAAAGTAACAACAATGAAATGATAATTTCTTCTTTTTTCTTTTTCTTTTTTAATTCTAGAGTCAAGGGTATTTTGGTATAAGTGTCCATAGTAGTTAATTAGGTTTTTTATATTTTGTTTGTTTATTCTACAGTCAAGGGTATTTTAGTAATTTCACACTTGTTGGGTATGGGCCATGGGTTTCCTTTTATTAATGAGTCTTTATATATGGGCTTTGGTTTAATTCAAATGGGGTTTGGTTTACTAGTCAAAGTAGAAGTCCTAATTCTACCATGAGAAGTTAAAAGTAGGTTCTATGTAAGTGTTTTATTGTACACAAAAAAGTTGGAGTTGATTAATAAAGTTATTGAGTGTTAAGAGCAGAGAGGCACATTGGCCTTTGTGGGTTCTTCTCTCTCTTTCTTAAGGTAGTGTTCATACAGCCCCTAAACACCATAACGATCTCTCTTTTTCTTCTTCCTCACAACCCAAATCAATCCCTTTCTTATACCTATCAAAACCCTAAATTCCACCATACTTTCTTCTACTAAATTGCCATCAAATAACTCATCAAACCACCTTTTTTAACCCTTTCTTCAAAAACACTAAATCTGTTTCTAAAAACTTTCCTAAACCTTAACCCACCACAGTTCCACAACCACACATAGACAAATTCCTCAAGCCCTTTCTTTTACCTGTCAAAACCCTAATTTCCTACATACTTTATTCTACCAAATAGCCATCAAATAACTTATCAAACCACCTTTAACCCTCTCTTTAAAATTAACCTTTATTCACCACAAACACACCTAGAAAAATTCCCCAATTTGTCCTACGTCACAAACAACATAAAAATGTTTTCAAGATCATTTTAAAAGCTGCAACCAAATAGAGGACAACAAATCTTTTTTCCGAAAAATGTTTTCGTCCTCAGGAAACTATTATTATTTTTTTGCCAAACAAATGGAGCATTAGAATGAGAATAAACTGGTTTACCTACTTTTTTTCATAACTTTCAATAGAAACAGATAGTATAATACAAGGGGCAAGATATGCAGAGAACATCACGTAACTTCTAGCCATAAGAACTGGTGAGAGAGATTGGACTCAGCATCACATGTCCTCGATTGTGTATCAGAATAAAGCTTTTCATTCCATTTTTTTTCCCTTTCCTTTTTCTCTTTTATCTTTCATTTGCTCTACTTTTTTTCTACTGCCATTTTTTCCCAATAGAGATCTACTAGTGTATACACATAAGGGCACATAATGATGGAGGAAGAAAATGGTGAAAAGGAAAGATGTTTTAGAAAGCTAAGTTGCTTAGAGAAAAGAAAAAATGAAGTAGTTCTTCAAGAGACACACTCTTGGAATAATACCTCATAGGCAGAGATTTCTTGGATTCAAATTCAACTAGTTACAATAAGAGCAGCCTTTATTATTTATAGTTACATAAGCAAGCTTCTGAGTTAGTTACAAGAACCCATCATGTGGCTGCCATGTGATTGGCCAAAGCCTAAAAAACATCTCTAACTAACTAATAGGCTATTGCACTTATCACTAACAACTTATCAGCTAACTTTCTGTTACAAGTGATAAAGGCGATTAAAAGTAAAAAGGAAATACTTATCATATAACATAAGCACTAGTAACAACTAGCTTTAGAAGTGAACTGCATCACATAATGAATTACATGTTAAATTTTTGTTATTGGTTTTAATTTGTGCTCCTTTGCTTAAAGTATTTTTTTTTATACATACAGGTCCTTATTTATCCAAAAAAATATTTGTTACCACTTAAAAAATGACTTTAAGTAAAAATGTGTGGTTTCTGCAAATTCGTATGAAACATGTGTTAATGATAGAAGACTAAACAACACTTTTGACCCTTAAAGTTTGTTGTTGTTTTTACTTTGGTCATTTTTACATTTCAAAATTTTTCATATTGCCCTCATGTTTGATTTCGTTTACATATTGGCCCTGCCATTCATTTATGTTGGTAATCTAACTATTAGTGCCAAATAAGGGTTATCCATTAAGACACATCACTCATATAATGCCAAGTGTCACTAAATTACAAATGGAAATGGATGGCAAGGAAAATATGAAAACAGAATCAAACTTGAAGAGCCAAAATGATAATTTTTAAGCATAAAGTACCAAAATGAAAACAACCCCAAACTATAAGTGCCAAAAGTGTACTTTAGTCCTTTTTTTTCTTTTCAATATTTTAAAATAAAAGAGAAGATTCTGAAGATTGACTTCCACTTGGAGGCTAATAATATTATAACAAGAAATTAGTTCTTTTAATCATGAAATGGGAGAAGTTGTACGTGTACATTTAATATACGATTAAACTTCTTTTACTTCCTATTGACTACTGGATGCTGAAATGATGAACTAATGCAGCTAATTCTACACAAATCAGGGTTTAATAATCAGATTCCCTTCAGACCAAGAAAAAAAAAAGGAATCTTTTTTTTACTGTTAATTTTTTAAAATGCTGTTCCATTATATGGAAACTAGTTTGTTTCTTTGAGAATATGTGGAATTCAGGTTGTTTAAGATCCCTTTATATGCTCTGTCAATAGATACTGCCACTAGTTGGACCAACAAAGTTGATAATGGAGATTCCAATCGATAACTATCAGTGGCATGAGTTCTTTCCAAATGGTAACGTAATAACCTTCTTATTGCCCTTCCTAGTTTCTTTATATTTGAAGTTGTAGACTGTGCTAAGTCACAATCTGAAACTGTGCTGTAGTTACACATAATATGGGCGTTGTTATTGCAATATGGGCTCCAATTGTCCTGGTAGGTGGATCCAAGACAAACTCTCCTTGAAATAAATTTTAAGTCAGTATGCTGTATCTTTGTTCTTTACATTATAATACTGTATACGCCATTATTTTAAGTTGTTTTGCCATATAGGTCTATTTTATGGATGCACAAATATGGTATGCCATATATTCTACTCTGTTTGGTGGAATTCATGGAGCCTTCAGCCATTTGGGTGAGGTCAGTGGAATTTTTTTTCCCTTTTCTCTGATAAATAAATATAAAAAAAGGAAAAATAAAGGGAACAGAACTCAAGATGTTTGTGTCCTATGGTCCTGAAAGCCAAAGGGAACAGAACTCAGCCCTTTTCTATGATTAATCAATGCTCTAATGCCCACCGAATGAGAACCTTGCCATTTGACTTCACTTTGGTAATAATGGTTCTCTTCCTGAATATTACTTTATATCATTGGATGTTTGTTAGATACGGACACTTGGGATGTTGCGATCCAGATTTGAAGCTGTGCCTTCAGCTTTCAGAAATCGTCTTGCGCCACTAGCCAAAGACACCGAAAGGGAAAACAAGGTAATTTCAACTTTAATCAATCTTGTAATGTTTGCTCAAAGTTCTTTAGCATTTGAAACTTCAGTAAATTATGTTTGAAATAAATATAAATTTGTTTTTTTACCGAATACAAATAAAGCTTCACACCTATGTGATCTGGAAATTTATGCGGGTGTGTTGTTCAATCTTTATATGTTTGACCTGGTGTCTTTCATCTTCATTGTCTTTTGCTACATTCTAAACTTTGTCATGGCAGGAGAACCTCCTTCACCGGAAGACCATTGCCAAGTTTTCTCAAGTGTGGAATGAATTCATATATTCAATGCGAATGGAAGACCTTATAAGCAATAGGTTCTGATTGCTGCTTTCCCAGTAATTCATTTTATATTAAATGAATCATATTATATCTCTAATTGTTTTATTTGACTTTTAATAATTCAGGGACAGAGACTTGTTGCTTGTTCCATATTCTTCAGGTGCGGTATCTGTTGTGCAGTGGCCTCCTTTTTTGCTTGCTAGTAAGGTATATTCTTTTCATGTTACTTGTGTTAATTTTAATATTGAACACAAGATTTTTGTTATTTACGCACTTTTTTTCTCACATGCGGTAGATTCCTATAGCATTAGACATGGCAAAAGATTTTAAAGGGAAGGATGATGATGATTTGTTTCGGAAGATTACAAGTGATGATTATATGCATTCAGCAGTTATTGAATGCTATGAGACACTCAGAGATATTATATATGCCCTTCTGGAAGATGAATCAGATAGGATGTAAGTCAGAATCATTTGCATTACCAGCTTGAATGGTCTAAATAATCTTAGAGGCGACCTTGCAAGACTCATGATGTCTTAATTTTTATTGTGAATCAGGATTCTAAGGAATATCTGTTATGAAGTAGAACAGAGTATAGAGCGGAACAGATTTATAAATCATTTCAAGATGAGCGAGCTGCCTCAGCTCAGTGAGAAGTTGGAGAAATTTCTAAAGCTCTTGGTAACATTCATCCTTTATGTTTCCCTATTGTTTTAATTGTTGAAAACTTCATCATTGAACTAATTGACATAGTATGGACATTGTACTCGTTAATTCTTACTTTCTTGCTAATTATGTTTGTAAATTGACAGCTAGCAGAAACTGAATATTTTTCTGAGCCTCAAATAATCAATGTCCTCCAGGACATTATGGAGATTATTACACAGGATATTATGATTGATGGTCATAAGTAAGTAGTGAGAAATGTATACTTAGTGGAGACATAATTGTTGTTTTTTAACTCTAGAATGAACCTTCATGACTCCGGTATACTGTTGGATTTTCTGTTCCATTTTAGAATCCTTGAAAGCGCTCACCATGCTCAAAGTGCTCACCATGCTCAAAGCGCTCACCATGCTCAAGATGGTAAGATAGAGCAAAGGTTTGAAAGGCTAGACTTCGAACTGACGCTAAACAAATCATGGAGGGAGAAGGTAGTCCTTGCACTCACACTTGCAATTAAAAATGTTTACTATTTCATCTAAGATCTTCTTTGTTATTTATCTCTTATGTTTCTCTATAGGTCGTTAGGCTTCATTTGCTTTTGACTGTCAAGGAGTCTGCCATAAATGTGCCTCAGAACTTGGAGGCTCGCCGACGCATTACCTTCTTTGCCAACTCCCTATTTATGAATATGCCAAAAGCTCCCAAAGTCCAAAACATGCTGTCCTTTAGGTTAGTCACTGAAAACGAAAAAATTGTCAGAAAAAAAAAAAAAAAAAAAGGAATTTAAATGGAAAGATTACAAACAATTTTTAAAAAAAGATTCATTGTTTCTAATATGGAAAGAATATGGTATGATGCCAAAAACTAACTCCTAAATCATTTGTGACTAATTACTGCAGCTTGGTATAAATTGAAGGATTAATATGGTTCTCGTGCTAATATGTTATTATTGAATTCTAGATTTGGTTTTTTTTTTTTTTTTTTTTTTTTTTCATTACTTCACGATTCACTCTTCTGCTTCATTACTTGATAGCATATGAATTCTTGCATGCCCTTATCTACAATTTTTTGTGTGGAGATCAGCTGGTAGATTACCAACTATTCTCAAACTATCAATGACATTTCATTTATTATTATTTTTTTTTTTTTTCTGATTTGTGGCCTAGTGTTTTAACTCCATATTTCAAAGAAGATGTACTTTATTCTGAAGATGAACTAAAGAAGGAAAATGAGGATGGGATATCAACTTTGTTCTACCTTCAAAAAATATATCCTGGTTAGTTTCAATTTCATTGCTATGTTATACTTTTTATTATATGACAGCTGTGAACTTAGAACTGCCTATCTGGTCACAAACTAGATGAATGGACCAATTTCCTAGAACGCATAAAAGATGTTATAAAAGATTGCAAAGAGGAGAATCGTGAGAAAGAAAAGATGGAGTTCATTCGTCTCTGGGTATCTTACAGGGGGCAGACACTTGCTAGAACAGGTTTGATAATGATGAATTTTGTGGTCTGTCCTTAACCATAATTGTATCTGAATCCAACTTATACTTTGCACCTCCATCAATGTGTTTGTGCCAGTGAGAGGGATGATGTACTATAAGCAGGCTCTGGAACTTCAATGCTTCCTGGAATTCGCTGACGATGAAGGTCAGTGTTTTCTGTCACAGATACATATTTAATTGTAAACTAATTCATTCAACTTTTGATTCCAACATATTTTAAAAGTTAATGCTATGGCAAGACATTTTTGATAATCTATTCATTGTTTTCTTTGCAGATATTCTTCTTGGCTATCGGAACTTTCCTGATCATAAGGCTTTTCAAGATCATGCACATGCCCTGGCTGATTTGAAGTTTACATATGTTGTTTCTTGCCAGGTTTATGGAAATCAGAAAAAATCTGATGATGCTAGAGACAGAAGTTGTTACATTAATATTCTGAATCTGATGTTGACGTGAGTCACTGTTACAATTCATTAAACACTGATAGTTCTTCAAAGAGATCCAAAACGTGAATGACATCTTTGAAATATTTAAATTCTTTTTAGGAATCCATCTCTGCGTGTTGCTTACATAGATGAAAGGGAGGAGACAGTAAATGGAAAATCTCAGAAGTTGTATTACTCTGTTCTTGTCAAGGGAGGGGAGAAGCTAGATGAGGTATGCAAGAATAATTTATTTATTTTTGATGTCTTTATATTCTGTTTGTTGGCTGGAGGCATTAAGTTTAAGTGGTTACCCCTACTAGGCTTATCATTTGTTCAAGTTGCGTGTGATATTGGGCATATATACGAGTAATCTCCACTAAAAAAAAAACTAATTAGAATGTGTCATATCAATAATCCAATTGAAATGAAGCAAATTAAAGTTATGCTCCTTGAATCTCAGTTTAATTGGGTATTGTTATTGTAGCACATGATCTAGTTAGTAAATTCCTTGTGTATATGATTGTTTGGCTGATTTGTTTGTCATTCATTCCTTATCAATGGCTTGTGTTATTCTTATATGTCTCTTATATAGGGATAGAGTTGTTTGTAAGGCCCTGTTATATTTTATAATTTCCAACTTCATGCCTTTGCACAAGGTTGTTAAAATCAGGATCCTACATAGGTTCAGTGGAAGGACTTTATAGATCTGATTGTAGAATTGAATTGAGGATCATATGATCCTAGTTTTCATCAAAACTAAAGACAAAAGAACATTAGTAATGATTATGTATGTTAAATAATCATTAAAATTGTCCTTCATAAAAGTCAAAATTTAATATAGTGTAATTTTTTATTCTATATAGGACTACATTTCTATTAACTAGAGTAATATTTTTTTTTCTCCAAAATTTTTTTTAGTTAGGAACTAAGTACCAAACTACAAATACGTAAGTAAAGGAAATGCTTTACAAGATCCAAGTTGCAACTCCAAAATAAGCTAATATCTAAAAGAATTAAAGTTAACACTCTTTAGGTTTCCAAAAAAAATTTACCAGAAAATTTTGATTGAAATAGCTTAAACTAAAATTTATAAGGAAAAAAGGACACAAAAAAATTAGTGGGAAAATAGCAGCATAATCAAATTTGTGATCACCTATATATTTCTTGATCTAAAAGAAGACCTAAGGAGCCAGTCAAATTTTATTTTCATTATTCAGTCAACTAAATAACATTTCTATTAAATTTTGTATTGTCGCCATGAAGAAGATAACTTTAGAAACCTATTACAGAAAAGTAAAAAACTCATAGAACCATATGAAAATAAGTTTATAATCTATATGCATTTAGATATAAACATAGATTATCTCAACCCACAAAAAAATCAACTCTGAATTAAAGAGTTTTGGTCAAACCCATTTACAAAATCCTGCTATGGTTCGGAAAAGTGAAAATGAATTTATTTATAAAAATTAAAAAAAAAAAAAAAAGAAAGAAAAAAAAGAAAAGAAAAGGTAGAAGAAGCTCAAGAAGAAAACCATAGGTAAAGTTAAGAAATGTTTATCGAATTGTTCTTGGGCCAAATTTCGTAAATAGTTCAAACCCAGTCAGCATAGTCTAAGATTTGTTTAACCTGGAGGAAAAAGAGGCCCATAAATGCTTGGATGGTAAGCTTCGTGCGATCCCACTGATCCTTCCCCAATGTTGCTCTTCCAATGATTCTAATGCGTTTGGACAAAGTAGGATCATATGTTCCAGATGATAACCATGAGGGAGGTAAAGGGCCTGGCTCTATTACAACTTTACCTAAAGAAAAATATTTATACTAGTAAGTCATTTTCTTTATTTGGTGCAGCTGTTATGATACATTTGTTTTGTTATACGGCCTAGTTTTGTTTTGTATATTTGTTTTCTCCTGAGCTTAGTTAGAGCCATTTGTTTATTTCTTTTGGGCTAGGCTCCTGTACAGTAAGCCTTGTGTGTGTGGCTAGCTTATTGCTGCTTTCTTATTTGCTTAAAGGTCAGAAGAAAAGTGACTTTAAGTTGGCTACTTCTTGTCTCACCTTTAAACAAATAAGCAAACAGCAAATGATCCTAGCCAAACGAAACAAGTCAGTATATGATTTATACATTCTTTCTATGTAGTACTTTTAATGTTTACTTCTGTGAGAAAGGAACTAATTGATATCATGCTTCTCGAATATCCAATTAATATTCAATTGTAGATATATGTTTTTTTCTAATGCTAAAAAGTTGTATGTTCATTTCAATTCCATCCACTGCATTCTGAATTTTAAATAATGCACCTATGTTTTACTAATAAATATGCTCTTTCTAACCTTAATAGGAAATATACCGCATCAAGCTTCCGGGTCGTCCAGTGGATGTTGGTGAAGGGAAACCTGAAAATCAAAATCATGCCATCATCTTTACTCGAGGAGAAGCCTTGCAAACGATAGACATGAATCAGGTAGCTTCCCATCTCCGCTATTTGATATTACATTATAAAGGTGACCTACTGTGTTTTCTTACCGTGTATTTTTTTTCCCCCCAAGGATAATTACTTTGAAGAAGCTTTCAAAATGAGAAATGTGTTAGAAGAATTCTTAAAAAGACGACGTAGCCAACGGAAACCCACAATATTGGGACTCAGGGAGCATATATTCACTGGAAGGTCAGCCTTTATTATTATATGTCTAATTATAGATTGGATCTTAATGAGTGTTAAGGGCAATGCAGAAATTCATTCTGCAGGGTAACATTGAGATTTTTTTTTTATTAGTATATATGCTCATCTTCATCCCCCCCCCCCCCCCCCCCCCACCCTTTTTTTTACAGTGTTTCGTCACTTGCATGGTTCATGTCCAATCAGGAGACTAGTTTTGTAACTATAGGGCAGCGAATTTTGGCAAATCCTCTCAGGTAAGTCTTAAGTTTTCAGGAAATCGATTGAGTGCTTATGTGATTTTATATGAATTTATCAATAGTATTTGCATTTGACTTGATCTTTAAATTACTTGTTGGAGAGAGAGACTCCAAGGGAGTTCACCAAGAACCCTTTGGTGTATATGTTGGGACATCACTCATTCACTCTAACCCAAATGTTAAGCCAATTGGTTTGGGCTCAATTATTTATATCATTTACTCAGTTTCTTTACTTATATCTCAATGTACGACTCAACGTTCACATGCACTCACAAGAAATCTACCCCTATGTGACTCTTCATGGAAGGTATTGGATGATTGTTTGCTGTTTGGAATGCTAAGTTACTTAGAGAATGAAAGGTTAGGCTAGCTGTTCAACAGACACTCTTGGAAAGAATAACTCTCGGGTATAGAATTTATTCATTCGCAAATTCAACTAGTATATCCCAAGGGCAGCCTTGCTTATTTATATGGTACATAAGCAAGCTGTTTGAGTTGGTTAGCTAGTTACAAAAGCAGTCATTTGATTGGCTAAGTCTCTAATTAACTAATAAGGTAATGAACTAACGCTAACTGCCCTATCTTCTATCTAACTTGCTGTTTCAATCAAGATTCAGTTACAGTACAAACCCTAGCTTATCATATCCGCTTACATATCACATAACTAAAGCTGATTATCAAAACTAACACAATTGGCCAAGGCAAGGACAGGCTGCTACATTAGGTAGACACTTAGGCACTTAATAGAGCTGCATCACTCCCTACCAAATTGACCTAACTCCCCTCATGTGTGAGTCCTTCACAATTCCCCAAGTGTCATGCGCATATGAATTGCACCAAATGCAGGGCATCAAGCGCAATTCTACTCACATTCTCAACAAAGGCTACCAAATGCATCAATACCAAGACATTTGTTTAATCAGAAGTTGAACCATTAGCTGTGATTCCATTTTGTTGAGGGAGAGAGACACCTAGGGAGTTTACTAAGAGTCTTTTGATATACATTTTTGGACACTACTCCAGCCAAAAAATTTAAACCAATGGGTTTGGATCCAACTATTTATCTTAGTGGCTCACTTTCTTTACATATTCCTAAATGTAGGAGTCAACATAGACAACACTCAGCTACCTCGAATTAGCCATAGATCTCTTAACTCAAACACAGATTTATTATGGATTAAGGCTCATGTGAAGGATCGAATTTGTTCTACATTGAGTCAAAATTGTTCAAGTTCATATTGGAGGAGGGTGGAAGAACATATGGGCTGTGGATCTTTGAGAGGGGAAAGAACCGCATGCACAACGTGCTGATAGGGAAGGAAGGAGCTTCGTCACTTCACTCAATGCTTGTGGAGATATTCTCACAACCACGGGATCAACAGTTTATTAAGTCATGTATGGAGGGTGTCAAGGTGATGCTAAAGGGATAGGCTTTTATCAATCATGGAGTTTGGAGTGGTGAGGAATTGAGGATCAATGATCATTCCAGAGGGCAAAGAATTGTGAGGGCAGGGTTTCACCGAGACATTCAATGGCCTTCTTGATTCTAACCATGATCTGGTGCGAGTAGGCATGCCGGAGATACGTCAATCACATCCAAGCCAGGAAGAGCAGCCAAAAGGAAAGGACATAACATTCACTGGCCAAATCCTGAGATTTGTGGAGAATGAGGAATTACCAAAGTTGAAAAAGAAAAACAGCTTAGGTTAACATCAACGAAATTTAACAATAACAACAAAAACTCACACAAAATTGAAAAATAGGACTTTGTAGTAATCAGGATAGCCTATAGATGTTTCTAATTAGGCCTCATCAAAATTAAGCTAATTTTGAGATTTACTTGGTTTTTAAGCTTGCTTTCTCATGAGCATTTTGTATCCCCCATTACCTATCTCCTATCTTAAATATCCCTGTTTAGACGGAAAAAGAAGAATACATTTAATTAACTTAATTATATCAGAAATACAATGGACTTAATCAACTTCCACGAGGCATCTTTGCACTGCATAATGATCGAAATATATTGGTATCTTTTATCTTGATAACATATATGTGCTTCTGTACCTTATAATTCTTTGATCTTGATAACTATATTTTATCATTTCTCTAATTTATATACAACCATAAAAAATATCTTCGAATGTTCAAATTACATAAATCATTGCTTACTCAGGTGTAGTGCTAGCTGATTTATTTCTGGATGTTACTATTTGCCTATTAAATTCCATCCTTACTCTGCAGGGTCCGGTTCCATTATGGTCATCCTGATATATTTGACAGAATCTTCCACATAACAAGGGGTGGCATAAGTAAAGCTTCAAAAATAATTAACTTAAGCGAGGATATATTTGCAGGTAATTTTGCTTCATCAGACGATGACTAAGTACTTGTTATTATCTGGTCACTTAAATTGGACTGATCTCTTCAGGATTCAATTCAACTATGCGTGGGGGATTTATAACACATCATGAGTATATCCAAGTAGGCAAGGGCCGTGATGTGGGGATGAATCAAATATCCCTTTTTGAGGCTAAAGTTGCAAATGGAAATGGAGAGCAGACACTTAGCCGTGATGTTTATCGTCTTGGACGTCGATTTGACTTCTATAGGATGTTGTCATTCTACTTCACAACAGTGGGTTTCTATTTTAGTAGTATGGTATGTTAGGCAAATTTCCTTTATATAATCTCTTTTTAGAATGCCAATATATTTGGAAACAGTGCTAACTAACACTTGAGTATAATGTACTTGCAAATTTTGTCACCAGGTTACTTTTGGTCAAAGGGTTTGATTTTTTCTATTAAGATGATTACATTCTTTAAAGAATTACCTTCTAAGATGCTAATATAACAATAATATTTTTTTTTTTAAAGACTGGCCTGTAAAAACTTGATATATGTTACAACTGCAACTTGAGTCCTCCAACCAATATTTATGTGTTTATTGTCTTTCTTTCTTTCTTTTTTGGCTAAATGTGTTTGTTGTCTTACTTACCATTCCATAGATAATTGTTTTTCCACAAAAACCTCTTTTTATTATTTAGAAATATTCTTTTATGGCTTGATTTGGACATTTTGTTGTTTCAGGTGACCGTGCTTACTGTATATGTATTTTTATATGGACGTTTGTACATGGTTATGAGTGGAGTGGAGAGAGAGATCCTTGAAAATCCAATCATACAACAGAGCAAGGCCCTTGAACAGGCTCTGGCCACCCAGTCTGTTTTCCAATTGGGCTTATTGCTGGTACTGCCCATGGTTATGGAAATTGGCCTGGAAAAAGGATTTCGCACTGCCCTTGGTGATTTTATCATCATGCAGCTACAGCTGGCCTCTGTATTCTTTACATTCCAGCTTGGAACAAAAGCACATTATTTTGGAAGAACAATCTTGCATGGAGGTTCTAAATATCGAGCTACTGGCCGAGGATTTGTTGTTTTTCATGCAAAGTTTGCTGATAACTACAGGATGTACTCACGAAGTCATTTTGTGAAGGGGTTAGAGCTGTTTATTCTATTGATCATATATCAAGTTTATGGAGAATCATATCGCAGTTCAAATCTTTTTTTGTTCATCACTTTCTCTATGTGGTTTCTTGTTGCTTCTTGGTTGTTTGCTCCTTTTGTGTTCAATCCATCTGGTTTTGACTGGCAAAAGACAGTAGATGATTGGACAGATTGGAAGAGGTGGATGGGAAATCGTGGTGGTATTGGGATTGCACCTGACAAAAGTTGGGAATCGTGGTGGGATGAAGAACAGGAACACCTCAAATACACAAATATCAGGGGGAGAATACTTGAGATAATACTTGCATTTCGCTTCTTTGTTTATCAGTATGGAATTGTCTACCACCTTGATATAGCTCACCGCAGCAAGAGCTTGCTGGTAAAATTTCTTAATTTCGATATTTGTGGACTACCAATGTCTGTTTAGATGTATGGTACTAACTTAATTTCTTTGTAGGTTTATGGACTTTCTTGGTTAGTTATGGCAACTGTTCTTATTGTCTTAAAGGTATTCAAATGGAACTCACTGATATGAATTTAATATATCCCAAGTAAGCTTAAATGAAAATGTTCTAGCATTAGTGAATGCTCAAAATAATGCACAATATGTGAATTAAATGTGTCTCAAAGTACCTTAAAAGGAGTTGTTTAGACTTCTGTTAACCCGGTTATTGTTAAAAACGGAGTTACTGATTAAAGGGAAAGAAAAGCGGGTTACAGTTACAACATGTGCAACTTTTCCTTTTTCTTGCATGTTCTATTTATTCCATTTCATCTTGAACAAACATATTCATTCATCTGTTATTTTTCTGTTTTATTATTCGCATGTTGCTGTCAGATGGTATCAATGGGTAGGCGAAGATTTGGTACCGACTTTCAACTCATGTTCAGGATTCTCAAAGCACTCCTGTTCCTTGGCTTCATGTCAGTCATGACTGTCTTATTTGTTGTATGTGGGCTCACTATATCAGATTTATTTGCTGCTATCCTTGCCTTCGCACCCACGGGATGGGCCCTTCTTCTTGTAAGTTTAAAATTCTTCCAATTCTTAAAGTAGAAAGAACATAGTATCTTGTAAACTTCAGGTTAACCATGCCATGTGTGTCTTAAAAACACACTGCCTTGTTGAAAATAGCTTAAGTTAGCAGAGCATTATAGCCAAACTAGTTCCATTTTCAAACATTGTTGTACTAGCATATTATTCAAAATGACCTTTTTTTTTCTTGCTCAGTAATGGTGTTTTATTAAGAGAGGAGATTACTTGATGTTCACATTGGTGAACATAGAGTAGCTAAAAGAAATTACAAAGAAGAATACATAAAAACAGAGTGAGTCTTGAAACTCAAGAATATAGTTACAATTTTTAAAATCCCATGTGCGAGACCAATCAAACAAAGTTCGAATGAACAAGGATTCCAATTGATCCAGTAGTCTTTCTTTATCCTCAAATGTGTGGCTATTATGCTCCTTCCACACCATCCACATCAAACATAGCAAAGTAAGATTCCAAACAGCCAAAGGGTGCTTCACAAAACCAATTTCTCCACCAAACACCGGCCTATATCATCTTCAGCAACACCCTAAAACCTACGCTTCAAAAGCATATGCAACATCACAATGGAGCAACAAATGGTCCACCATTTCCTCACTATACTGACTCATACAATACCAACCAACTAAAGAGAAACCCCTGTTGATAAGGTTATCATAGGCAACAATCTTTCTCCACCCTTTGGGGCCCTGGCACACCAAATACTCTTCCAAGTGAGTATAATAGCAACGGTACCTCAGATACCCTTATAATAAGAATGAACATTAAATTTTCCACTCCCATGTAAATGCCATCTCAACCTATCACACACCTCTCCCCTAGGCACCTGTGCGTAAATGAGTGCCAAAAAGGAATTCACCAACATAACTCCCAATCACGTAAGTCTCTAAAATTACCCATTCCAACATTGATCCCCCCATACGAATGGCTATCCAAACATGCAAAACTGAGGCATCTCTATCAGCATAGCATGCATACACATCAGGGTACAAATCCTTAAGAGAATGGTGTTCACTCCATTGATTGTGCTGAAACCTTACTCATGTACCATTTCCTAACTCAGATGCTACATGCTGGAAGAATCTATCCCAGCTCACTCTAATACTCCACCAAAGGCTGCAGCCATGAGTCCCTCTACTTGGTTTCAAATGCCACCCCCTTCCACCCCATACTTTGAAGCTATCACTTGATGCCATAGTTGTATATGTTCATTCCAAAGAGCCATAACCATTTTCCCTGTAAGGCTTGATTAAAGCTCCCTATCTTCCTAATGCCCAAACCGCCTTGAGCAATGGATAATCAAGACTTATCCCACACCACCAAAGTGTATTTGAACTCCTCTTCAAGAAAAGATTACAATTAAATGTTGCAAAAGTCGGAATTATTTTTTGAGAATTATTATGAATAATCCATTAATGACAACATATGCTACTTTTTTTCTTTCATGTATTGCCATGGCCAAGAAAGTTATCATTTTTTTCTGGCCCAAGATTCTATTTCACCACTCATTTACTATTATTTAAGTGATATTTTCATGCTGGTTCCTAAGTTGAGAATTCAACCCTACTAAACAAGTTCCACAATTCCCAAAATACTAGACTTAGATTTTGAATTTGTTGAAGTTGCAATTTCCTGTTTGTACTGCAACAAAGTGTTAGTATTTGTCACATTTTCAAAGTTGTTCTTTCTGAAACTACATGACCATTTCTTATATCAGCTTAGGATCTTTAATGACTTATGTATTGGAAATATATTTAGGTTGGACACACACATTTGTCTACTGATTAATTGTGATTTACTAAATCATTGTTTCCTAATCTTGTATATCCAAGATTGGGCAAGCATGCAGGCCATTCTGGAAGTGGCTAAAAGTTTGGGACTCGGTAAAGGAGCTAGGGAGAGCATACGAGTACATAATGGGGCTGATAATCTTCATGCCAACAGCCATTTTGTCTTGGTTCCCATTTGTATCGGAGTTCCAAACACGCCTTCTCTTCAATCAAGCATTTAGTAGAGGCCTCCAGATTTCAATGATTCTTGCTGGAAGGAAGGACAAAGCAGCTTGAAGATTTTTGCATTTCCCTTACCGATACTCAGTCCAAATGTTACCATATTCTTTGAAACCATATTATATATGACATTTGGTGATTTTTGTAATATTCTTTCCTTGAAAATTATTGTGGCAATTTTTTTTTCCTTCAAGAAGAAATGTTACCATACATTCTATCCTATGTATCTTTACCTGAACCAAGTTTGATGTTGTTAGTTTCTCTTCATTTTACTTGACTTTTCAATTATGTATTCATTTTAGGTATAAATTTCATTACAAGGAATTCATGTATCTTAATTCATTAATGGATTTGTTATGTTATTACACTTATATTAATAATTGCTATTGTAGGGAGGATAGGTCCAAAAATGTATATTGGGCCGTGGGCCCTGTACAAGAACACTTAGTAGTCTGAGGACAGGTAAACATTGATATAGAAGTGCGGGCCAGTGAATGGAGGAAGGTGTTTGGTTATGGGGGTTCAAGAAGGTGGTCCGAGGAAAAATGCCTCCTCGGCTTAACAAAGCAGAGGTCAGAAGGGTTGACATGCCGTCAAGAGCAACATTCTGGGCAGTTCTAATGGTAAGAATAAGCATCAGGAAGGAATAAGACAAGGGGAAGGTAAGAAATATCTAAGGAAAAGTTGCTACCACCGTATTAAATGTTCTGTAGCTAACTCTCTAGTTGCATTAATGTGGAAGTGATACTTGAACAGTGATGTTCAACCTTACAACTACCTCTAAAAGTTTCAAGAAGATGCTGATGGGACAAGGATAAGAGCCAGCCATTTGATCTACACGTGGATGGCTGAGATAGAGTAAAAGAGGGTAATATAAAGAAGAAAAATCTCATTACAAAATGATCACCTGAGAATTGGTAGTAAAAAACACTATAGCACTAAGAATTGTAATTGTAATCAAGTCTGAGAGAAATATATATTCAAGAACTACTCTCCTCGGATATTGCCGAGAAAGAATTTCTTTGCATAAAACTTGTTTTTTCATTTTTTTTCCTTACTTTCTTACCATCTTTAGTCTATTGCGAGCGTTGTCCAATTCATTGAAGTTAGGAATGGCAATGGGTCAGGTTCGGGCCGGGTTTTTACATACCCAGACCCGACCTGCGGGTCTGGACCTGCAACCCAGACTCGGCCCAATTATTAATCTGGTTTTTTTCCCGAGACCCAGACCTGCCTCGCCGGGCCCTGCGGGCCCCGTTTAGCACGCGGCCCAAATCGTGGCCCAACCAAAAAAAAATTTTGAATGAAGCGCAAATTCATTTTTGCTCCCATCTCCATTTAGGCACTGCATTTACAATAAACACAAAATACACAATTTCTTCCACAATATATTACAGTTACACCACAAAGTCTCAAAATTTCAAGTCTTTAAACTACAATAACTAGAAGTAGCACAACACATCTGTTGAAGTCCATAGTTTAAGTAGAAAACACCAAACAAAAAAATTGAAACAAACATCTCATATTCTCAGAGACTCATATTAAAACAAAAAAAAAAAAAAAAAAAAAATTAAGAGAAGTAGAGAACAGATCGGCGTTGAGACCTTGGGCCGGCGATAAGATTGAGAGTGGGTGAGAGCTTGGACCGACGGTGGTGAATGCTTGGAACGGCGGTGAGAGACTAAGATCTTGGGCGGCGCTGCTTAGGCGGCGTTGCTTGAAAGTGAGTGAGTGAGAGTGTGAGACCGTGTGAGCTAAGATTGAGAGAAAGAGAGAAAACAACCTGATCGGAGGTGCACGTGATGGCTAGTGGTGACAGAGATCAGAGGTTGGGGAGAGCAGAGTGATGTGAGGAGAGTGAGAGGGAGTGAGAGCAATCGAGTGGGAGAGAAGACTCAGGAGAGTGATGTGAGAAACCAGTTGAAGAGTGAAGAAATGAGGGATTTGATTTAGGGTTAGAATATAGGAATATATATATATATATATAGAGAGAGAGAGAGAGAGAGAGAGAGAGAGAGAGAGAGAGAGGGTATTTTTGTAATTTTTGGATACAGGGTTTTGAACCAGGCTAGGACTCAGGTCGAGTTTCTAGTTTTTTTGATAAAACCCGGACCCGCTTTAGGTTTTTTTTTTTAAAACCCATACCCGACCCTATTTCTAATCGGACCGGGTAAAACCCAGCATATTAGGGTCGGGTCGGGCCGGGTACCACAAGTCGGGCAAAAATTGTCATCCCTAATTGAAACCTAGTTTTTGGCCCACTCTCTACAAATTCTTTGTATTGGGCTCTTTGGGCCTGAATCCTTTTACCTTTTGGGCTTAGGATCCAAGACGTGCCCTTACAGCTGTAATTTAATTGAAGCTAGATCCTTAGCATACAAGTTGTCATGGGGTAGCTTTACATCTTAATTAATTCAAAGCACAAGGAGGTTTAACGTAGATGTGGCAGCACACTGTGATTCCCTAATGGCACCGGTTAACATGACCTATTTATAAATTATAAGAATTAAGATATGAGTTATGAGTTATCTCATGATGTGAAAACCAAATAGAGCCTGAATAAAATTTCTGAAATTAAGACCCAAGGTAAAGATGGGCTTGGCAACTCACTCTCAAAGAGATCATGGAATGGAGTGGAGTGGAGTGGAGGTTGCTGGATCTCGCTATTAGAGATTTAATGAATGATCCACGTGAGTTTGTGGGTGGGTTCACATCCAATGATGTTTCATGGTGGCACTAGAATGTTCTGCTTGTTGCAGCGACATGGGTGTTGTAGCCAGTGGTGACATTTTTTTTGGAAGGCATGGGCCTTTTTGTTCAAAATAACACTAAAACTCAAACAATTTCGTTAGTTAGCACATTTTCAAAATTATTTAGCAATCAAACAACTTGAGAGTACAGCAAAATCGAGTATAATGAACTCGATTCCCACGTCATGGCAGCAGCTGAGGTGGAAATCTCGTCTGCATAGGATGCAAATCGAGTCCTTAAGGCTCGAGTCGTTGGACTCGATTTTGTTTAAATGAAAATCGAGGCTTACGAACTCAATTTCTATGCCTGGTGAACAGCCCTCCACGTGTTTAATGTGGGTCCCAGCGGTGCCTTTTTCCCCTAAATGTCCACGTGCATAAATATTGAACTTGCGCCTGTTAGTCTTGATTTTTTTAAAATGAAAACCGAGTCTTACGAACTCGATCTCTATGCATGGTGGATAGCCCTCCACGTGTTTAATGTGGGTCCCAGCGGTGCCTTTTTCCCCTATTCTCTCTGTCTCTCTCACTCAGTCACTCACTCACACAACACTCTCTCTCAACAAAATTCATTAGCTCTCATACTCTCACAACACTCTCTGTCTGTCACTTACACTCACTGCTATACAACACTCTTTCCCTCAACAAAATTCATTAGCACTCACACTCTCATAACACTCTCTCACAGTGGAAGTAAATCTACATTTCAGGTAATGTTTTATAAATTTTTACTTGAGTTATGTTATTTATTTATTAAGTGAAGTTATTACAACTTATTTAAGATATTATTCTAAATATTGGGAATATTTTTTTAGTTTTGTTAGTGTAAATATTGTGATTAATTATTTGCTAGGTTTAAAAAAAAATTATTTAAGATATTTAGTATTGTTAGGTTTTTATCATGGGTATGAAAGAGATTACGAGTTTGATACCCAAGATAGTATTTCTAGGCTTTTTAGCATAAATTATTTCAAGATATATTTGTTTAAGAAATGTAACAAAGATGAAATGGATAATGAGTGGCTTGGTATAATATTTTTGTTCATCATAACTTATTTGAATGGGTTTTGAAAGTCATGCCCCTAGAATGATTTGGAATTTTAAAAGAATATGAAATAGGTAATGACTATTTTTGTATGTGATGTGGGGTGAGTATATGCAAATTTGGTTGAGGTGTTGGGACATAATGTCATAACTATACCATAGGTTGTAACAAGTTGTTGGCATTTCATACGCAAAGTTTTGTGATTGATGTTAATTGAGAGTTATAAATTTGTCACTAACATAATTACACTTGATGATCAATAAGTTCATAATGATCCATATAAATATATACCATGGTAGACCCCTTAGCAATGCCAACTCTATTGACGGATTCCCATTTCAAGGTCCGGGTATTAAGGGCTATTATATAATGGTACATTGTAAGTTGAAGACCCTGAATGATTTAAAGATAAAAATTATGGAAGAGCTGCATGTGAACCTTGCTTTGCATGACATACATATTACTTTCTATTCTCCACATAAAGTCCTCAATCAATGCATTAATGACAGGTATATGGCAATAAAAGAAGACAAACATGTGAAGATCATGTTTAACAGGATGCAAAAAATGTCCCAAGTAATAGCTATTGAGTTGTACGTCAATTTGGAGTCAAGTGCAGAAGTTGGCACAGAGGAGATTCTACAAACAACTACATCTCTACAGTTTGCAGTCCCAAATGATCCATGCACCACATTGGGAGGCTATACACCCCCTTTTTCAAGAGACACCAACAGCAATTAAGAGTAAAGCTTACAATAGATATGAAGATGAATTTTGTGCACATCGAGGTGAACCCTTTACACTTCCAGTAGTTGAAGATGAAGACGAAGACGAAGACTATGTTGACCATGCTGCCATTAATGGTGAAGATCTTGTCGATATAGATCAGTACAAAGAGAGGATTGAGCAAGGCGACTTTGACAGGTGTGTTGATGACCATGAAATTGCTCCCAATCCTCATGTTGAAGATATGGCTGAATGTGATGAAGATGATGCGGATGCTGCTATTGGAGTTCAGCATATTACAAATACGACCCCTGTTTACCAACCTTCTGCCTCATCATTTTATGCAAATATTTGGGAAAATATAGTTGATCCTGAAGTTCTTTAGCAAGCATTTGCTTCTTCTTGGAATGTGGAGATGAATTTTAGTAAAGAGTTAATTTTTGCGAATAAAGAGGAGGTGAAGTGTGCATTAACAATTTACGCCGCAAAGCTTAACAGAGACTTTATGACTAGTAGGTCGACCAAAAGTAAACTGTGTGTGAAATGCATGGATGAGTCATGCAAGTGGTACATTGGGGCAATCATAAAGCCTAAACTTAATGGACTATGGATGGTCACATCTTATGTGGGTCCTCAAAGTAGTATACCCCTTGTCATGCCAAAAGATGGTAGAATGATGGATTCTAATTTTGTTGCAGCAAAACTTGTTCCAACATTGCAACAAAATCACATGGCAAAAATTGATCACCTCAGAGACATTATTAAAGCGATGTATTGTGATTATAAGCTTTCTTACTATAAGGAATGGGATGCGAAACAAAAGGCTATTGCAAAGATATTCGAGGATTGGGAACAGTCTTACCAAAGGTTGAGAAAGTTGTTATTTGGCATACTTGGATCAAGATCCACGCACCCGGTACTTCTATCACACCATACCCAGGAGCGTGTTCGGTGATACTTTATTGCACTATGTATTTTAGGCTTTCGCTCCATGCATTGATAGATTCAGACATTGCAAGCCAGTGATCAATATTGATGGAACCCATTTATATGGTAAATATCAAGGGGTGTTGTTGATTACAATGGCAACTGATGCCAACAACAAGGTTTTTCCTCTCACCTTTGCCGTTGTGAACAAAGAGTCAAGGCCTAGTTGGGAGTGGTTTTTAGAATGCCTCAGGGTTTCATTGGGAGATGTGATAGAAGATAAGGACATTTGTGTAATTTCTAATTGAAATTTGGGTAATCAAAACGTAATTGCAACCTGGCCCAGAAATGATGATGGACGAGTATGAGTATTTCACGAATATTGTCTTCGACATGTTGCTAGCAATTTCAACACGCATTTTCAGGACCCTACTCTAAGGTGATTGGTCTTGAAAGCGGGGTATGCTACTAAGGAAGCTAAATTTTAGTTGTATATGCACTCTATCAACGAAGCTGAGATTCAGGCCCTTAGGAAGAACGTGACAATTAGAATGAAGAAAGGCGACCTCAAACCCTATACGCCATACACATATCTAATGAGCGGGGATCTAGACATGTGGACCTAGCTACATGATGGTGGATACCATTATAGGGCTATGACAACCAATATCTCGGAGTGCTTCAACGGAGTGCTTCAATGGAGTACTCAAAAGTGCTTGTGGCCTACCTATTGCTACCATGGTTAAGTTCACTTGGAGCAAACTTGTCGCATATTTCCATGATCGACACAAAGAAATTACTTGTGATCTCTCTCACTCTCCGAGGGCAAAGTGTGGAATAAATATGCCATGTCAATCTATAGCGCAAATCTACAAAGATCTGCTGGACACCAAGTAAGGGAATTTAATCATAAGCATGGTATATATCAATTAGTTACCCCATACGACATCTATAGCACTGGTGGGGGACACCATAATCATGAGATAAACATAGTGGCCAGAACATGTGATTGTGGAAAGTGGCAAAATCGAAAGATCCCTTGTTCACATGCAATTAAAGTTCTTCTGTTCTTGACGCAAGATTCGACCAGCTATATTGACCCATATTATAGTTTGGACAACGTCATTCGCACCTATTCACATGGTGCCAAAGTAAGAGTTATTGTGGAGGGATGTGAAAGGTCCAAAGTGGGTGCCTGACCCATATCTATTGCGGGCCAAAGGTCGACCTTGTGGGGGTGAGTGTAACCCAACTACCTGCTCATTCTCGACATGCACATCTGGCTGTTTAGCTTCACTCCCAACAATTGAAGATCCTACAATTGACTCATGGGATTTATATACAGTCCAAAAGTGGGCATGAATGACATGGAGTTAGTATGGGGTGGGTTCATGGCTAAAGTAGGGCCTATACAGTTGCTGGGTGGGACATGGTCTATATGACCAATGCTGTATGAGGGGGACTCGGTGTGCATGACAGGAAGGGTCTCATTGAAATCAATACCGAGATCAAAGGATGGAGGAGTAAGTGAAAGATGAGCAAGGTCTGAACATGTACGTGGGGTGGGTGAAGGGATCCCGGGGTGAGAAAATGCTTGAGCAATGGGTGGAGGGATCTCTAGGGCAGGAGATGCATGTAAGGGGTGGAGGGGGATCTGGCCTAGTGACTGATGGGATGCAGCACGCTGACTACAGCTATGGCTAGCAAGAGTTAAGCTCATGTTTGGTTGCCCAGTATCTTCTAGCGCTTCTAGATTTGCCTCGTTGGTATTTTGCATAGGAAGATGGGCAGTTATACGGTGAAGGCGATCCACTGCCTTAAGCATATCTATAATCTGCTTGTAATTAGGACTAGGGATGGCAATGGGGCCGGGCGGGGCCGAAGGATGGGGTCTTTGTCCCCGCCCCACATGGTTTTGTCTTACCCCATCCCCGCCCCGTCCTGCATAACGGGGAAAACTTTCTCACCCCATCCTTGCCCCTTAGGGCCCCGTGAAGCCCCGCCCCACCCTGTAAAACTCTAATTTTTGTTAATTTTCCCTACAACTAGTACAATTTTTTTAATGAAACCTATTTCATTAATAAAAATATATTTGAAATTACAACTAAATTTATCCCATCAAATCAAATCAATTTTTATAAAAAAAATTGAATAATATATCCAACCATTTAACAAGACAATCACAAAAAAAAAAAAAAAAAAAAAAAAAAAAAAATTGTAGTACAATACAAAACAAAATAAAGGTAGAGAACTACATTGAGTAGAACAAAATAAGCTAATATTGAAATGCTTGTTTAAATAGTAGGGTTTTAGGGTATGAAAATTTTACAATTATAACCCTTAGCAATACGAGGCAAGGCGGGGTGGGTCTAAAAAGTCTAAACCCATCCCCACCTCACCCCGTGGTGCAGGGCTAAAATCTTGCCCCATCCCCACCCCACCACCTTTGTGGGGCGGGGAAAACCCGCTCAGGGCAAAATGGGAAAGGGCGAGTTAAGCGGGGCGAGGCAAAATTGTCATCCTTAATCAGGACTGCCTACTACACAACGCATCAACAACAGCTTGTGACTTGCAATCTGCAAGTAAATAAATACAATTACTACATCTAACACAAAAATGGTAACACACAACTAAATTTGAAAAGAAAGGCCGAAGCAATTACCATAATACGAAGTGCAACGCTAGTGTGGTCGACGAACCTCCGAGTGACCCTATCGTACCAGTGGAAGTATGGATGATCAAGCAGCATATCACCCTTTAGTCGTGCTCCATGACATAGTAATTGTGCTCAACTATTCCATACTTGGATATGGTGAGCATGCTTCACTCTCCAAACAACTTTGGTCTTCCCCCTCAAGTCTAAAGCATGAAGAGCGTTGTCAATATCAACATCCAAGGGAATTTCTTGTACCATCACAAACTAACGAATAACATGATCCAGTGTATGTTTCTTTACTAGCTAGAAACATACAAGTGGCACCCTCGCCGTCCACATTTCCCTTCCTGCGAAACAAAATGCAAGTAGGTGGCCTAATTCGACTTCATATGGTTGCCACACCATCTGCAATAGTAAAAAAAAAGGGCAGCACATTATGCAATGTTCCATTATTTTTTACCATGAGATATTTTACAATTATAACAATACACACTGTGGGGCCCCAAATATTTAGCAACCCCGGCCCATTCCACATCTGGTCCAGGTCCACGCCGAGGAAAGGGCATAATCTGAGGATAAGCAGACGAGACCCAAGTCGTCTAGGGACCTCGCCGAGGAGGCCTATGTCCTCGGCAGGCCGACGTTGAAGGGAAGGAGCTGTCACTCACTCATTAAATGCACGCCACTAACATTCTAATCATATCAATGGTGAATTGACCAACCAACTGTGATGCCTTGGTTGCTTCAACTAACAGAAAGCCTGCAAAGGCAGCTGATGGGATAGGCACTCAAGTATAGGCTTGGATGATCAATAAGTGGACGGCAGAGATCAACTAAATAAGACTATATAATAGATAGCACCCCCACAAAAGAAGGGGGAGGATATCTTCAGGGTGTCCAAGGACAACCCTTGTATATGTCAATTCTAAGTAAAGAGATCCTCGGACTTGATCTTCGGACTGGGCCGAGAACAAAATTTCTTCATGAACATTTAGCCGAAGTCATCGTTATTATCCTCACAAACACTTAGTCAAATTCCTTTATTATTATTTCTATGAATCTCACGCCGATCATTGTTTGCTTTGCTAGTACTTAGCCCTTCTACCCACGCTCTACAAATTTTATTGTTTAGGTGGCCCTTTTATTGTGGGTACCATAAGAGTGCTTCACACGTCCTAGGCCTACTAGGCTTGCTTGGCATTCACCTCGGCATGCTTCGCAACCACCTAGGCCGTCCTCGGATGGCCTTGCATTCACCTTGGCATGCTTTGCATTCACTTCGGCATGCTTGGCATTCACCTCGGACGGTGTCCTAGGAGTCCCACATCGAAGGAAAACCCCCCCACTTGCTACCTTATAAGCTTTGAAGCGAAGGAAGTAGTGTATCACTAGTTTATAGTTATTCGAATAACTAAACTAGTAGTACACTACTCCCTTCGCTTCAAAGCTTATAAGGTAGCAAGTGGGGGGGTTTTCCTTCAATGTAAGACTTCTAGGACACCGTCCGAGGTGAATGCCAAGCATGCCGAGGTGAATGCAAAGCATGCCAAGGTGAATGCAAGGCCGTCCTCACCGAGAAGTCCCATGTCCTTGGCAGGCCGACATTGAAGGGAAGGAGCTGTCACTCACTCATTAAATGCACGCCACCAACATTCTGATCACATCAATGGTGAATTGACCAGTCAACTGTGATGCCTTGGTTGCTTCAACTAACAGAAAGCCTGCAAAGGCGGCTGATGGGACAGGCACTCAAGTATAAGCTTGGATGATCAATAAGTGGACAGCAGAGATCAACTAAACAAGACTATATAATAGATAGCACCCCCACCAAAGAAAGGAGAGGATATCTTCAGGGTGTCCAAGGACAACCCTTGTATATGTCAGTTCTAAGTAAAGAGATCCTCGGACTGGGCCGAGAACAAAATTTCTTCATGAACATTTAGCCGAAGTCATCGTTATTATCCTCACAAACACTTAGTCAAATTCCTTTATTATTATTTCTATGAATCTCACGCCGATCATTGTTTGCTTTGCTGGTACTTAGCCCTTCTACCCACGCTCTACAAATTTTATTGTTTAGGTCCAATTTAATTTGAGTCCTTACAATTGGCGCCGTCTGTGGGAAGGATTTGTGCACTAGCAAGTGCGATGGTTGGTGTGAAAAGATTAAGAGCAACACTTCTTAAAAAAAAACAAAAACAATACAGTGTGCAGCAACAACATTCACTCAGAAGGCAACAATCGCAAGAAACAAAAAGATGCGAAAAATAAAAGGGATGAAGTGGGTCTACTTCTTTATTAATATATGAAGAAAAAGTTACATCTTACAATTGATGCCTATGCAGGCTTGTTCTAAAGCTAACTACAAAGAAAGATGCCTAACAAGGCTGGTGGAGAAGTAAGAGAAGAGGAAATGGAGGAAGGAAGGCAACGTTGAGGGGGAAGGGGCTGCGGCACCGGACGGTCCCACCTCTCGGTTTTGCCTGGTTTCCCTCCCAAACCCATCACTGCCAGTTTGAAGGGGCTAACGGATCTAGGTCTGGAGGAGGGAGGTTACGTTCTTTTTGGATCCCCCTCCAGACGGCAAGGAGGGGTCCACCTCTGGTTAGGTTGAAAAGAAGAAAAATCTTCAGCCTTCTCTTACCCCAACCCCAGCATGATGTCCAGGGTCGGGGTGCCATCCTTGGCTTCTGAAAGGGGCTAGGCTTCCTCGTAACCGCCCTTTCCAAGGGCCAATTCATTTTACGAGGCACAAACTGCTATTTTTGCAGAGCCTCTGAACAGTGTGTTGGTGAATGTGTTTGTGAGGTTTAAAGAAAAGGGTTGTCCCAGAAAGGCCTTTTATAGAAGGCGAAAATTGGTGAGAGCCAACCCGCACAAAATCCTAGGGAGAGATTACCGGAGGCAATAACTCCGCCCAATTTCCAAGGGGCTTATCCGCCGCTAGATCTTTGTAAATCCGCAAGGACATTAATGAGGAGGTGCCTCATTAACAAGGAGGCACCGAAGCGTCAAAACGCGTTACTCGAACAGCCCAAGGGACGCCTCGTAATCAGAAGAGGCACGCCAAACGAAGAGGCTAGAATAGAGCAGGGTCCCCTCCTCGGCAGAGCAAATCAAAGAACTAGGTATTGGATAGAACCAAGACCTTGTATGGTCCTTGTACTCAAGCCTCTGGGGAAACCAGCTACTTCAGACTGAGAACTAAGAGTTAGACAGAACCTAGGCATTGCATGGTCTTCGGACCCAAGCCTCTGGGGAAACTAACTACTTAAAGAAAGAAAACTACTTAAAAATCAAAGAACTAGGTATTGGACAGAACCAAGGCCTTGCATTGTCCTTGGACTCAAGCCTCTGGGGAAACCAGCTACTTCAGACTGAAACTAAGAGTTAGACAGAACCTAGGCCTTGCATGGTCCTCGGACTCAAGCCTCTGGGGAAACCAGCTACTTCAGACTAAGAACTAAAGTTAGACAGAACCTAAACATTGCATGGTCCTCGAACCCAAGCCTCTAGGGAAACTAACTACTTAAAGAAAGAAAACTACTTAAAATCAAAGAACTAGGTATTGGACAGAACCAAGGCCTTGCATGGTCCTCAGACTCAAGCCTCTGGGGAAACCAGCTACTTCAGACTGAGAACTAAGAGTTAGACAGAACCTAGGCATTGCATGGTCCTCGGATCCAAGCCTCTGGGGAAACTAACTACTTAAAGAAAGAAAACTACTTAAAAATCAAAGAACTAGGTACTGGACAGAACCAAGGCCTTGCATGGTCCTCGGACTCAAGCCTCTGGGGAAACCAGCTACTTCAGACTGAGAACTAAGAGTTAGATAGAACCTAGGTATTGCATGGTCCTCGGACCCAAGCCTCTGGGGAAACTAACTACTTAAAGAAAGAAAACTACTTAAAAATCAAAGAACTAGGTACTGGACAGAATCAAGGCCTTGCATGGTCCTCGGACTCAAGCCTCTGGGAAAACCAGCTACTTCAGACTGAGAACTAAGAATTAGACAAAACATAGGCATTGCATGGTCCTCGGACCCAAGCCTCTGGGGAAACTAACTACTTAAAGAAAGAAAACTACTTAAAAATCAAAAATAGATAGAACCTAGGCGTTACATGGTCCTCGGACCCTAGCCTCTGGGAAAACTAGTCACTATAGGACGATCTAAGCACTGGGCAGAACTAGGGTTTTGTACTGACCGTAGGCCCAAACCTACGGCAAAGCCAACCCCTTTAGTGCTAACTAATGAGCCTTGCTAGGAACAAAAACCAAGTAAAGCTGAGCGCTAAAGCACAATAACTTAAACCTACCCATCCTAGAAGAACTAGCAAGGAACTCAGGCTAAAAAGTATAGATTAGAAAGAGAAGAGACTTACAAAAATTAGAAAAAAAACCCCTCGAGCGGGCCCTTTGTGCTAAAGAAAGTTGCAGGGGCAATTGAAAAGATGGTGACACTAACAGAAAGGCAGGGTCCGACAGGCCAATACGATAGGCCTAGGAATGTCAAAATCCTCCTCCCTGCCCAAAAGGTCGAACAGTAGAATTTTGAGGGGCTATTGTGGGGTCCTAAATATTTAGCAACCCCGGCCCATTCCACATCTGGCCCAGGTCCACGCCGAGGAGAAGGCATAATCCGAGGATAAGTGGACGAGGCCCAAGTCATCTAGGGACCTCGCCAGGAGGCCCATGTCCTCGGCAGGCCAACGTTGAAGGAAAGGAGCTGTCACTCACTCATTAAATGCATGCCACCAACATTCTGATCACATCAATGGTGAATTGACCAGCCAACTGTGATGCCTTGGTTGCTTCAACTAACAGAAAGCCTGCAAAGGCGACTGATGGGACAGGCACTCAAGTATAGGCTTGGATGATCAATAAGTGGACAGCAGAGATCAACTAAACAAGACTATATAATAGATAGCACCCCCACCAAAGAAGGAAGAGGATATCTTCAGAGTGTCCAAGGACAACCCTTGTATATGTCAGTTCTAAGTAAAGAGATCCTCGGACTTGATCCTCGGACTAGGCCGAGAACAAAATTTCTTCATGAACATTTAGCCGAAGTCATCGTTATTATCCTCACAAACACTTAGTCAAATTCCTTTATTATTATTTCTATGAATCTCATGCCGATTATTGTTTGCTTTGCTGGTACTTAGCCCTTTTACCCACGCTCTATAAATTTTATTGTTTAAGTCCAATTTAATTTGAGTCCTTACAAACACTATTCATAAACATTACAAGAAACACAATTTGGGTACCTGGTTGGGATGCATAGAATCTAGAAGCTGGCGGTACTGGACCAAACAAATTTCAGTGAGACAATTCTTCGTGCTCAAGACCCACAGCCACCTACAATTAAGAAAGAGGGAGTCAGTATATATCAATTATGCAATGATAACACAATATAATTGAGGAAGAGACTTACTTAATGGACAATGGAGAAGGTGCTAACGGTGGGCCATATGCAGCATCTGGTGGGAGGTCCATCCTCGGGCACAAAAAAAGGAATCTGACCCATGCCCAATACTGAACCAGTATCAAGGCCCCACCAATCTAATTGGCACCTCTTTGGCACGCCCTGTATAACCGTTTGTACAATCATGCAAGGCAAGCGCTCCCCCAACTGTACCGAGTTGGATTGTGAATGTCCCCCAACATCTACAACCACATCGTATGCACCCTATCGCCAAACTTGTTCGCGAAAATTGTGTCCCCTAGGAACCCTCGAATATAACACCGTGCATACTAATGCACAGCAAGCTTCGTCAACTTTTTGAAGTAGCCATTTAATCTGGATCCTTTGTCCTTGAAGCACCACACTATCAGTAACAATTCTAAGCATATTCTCACATTCAGTAACCCACCCCAAGTCAGTTCTTGCAACAATTGGCTCACCATCGATCGGAATCCCCAAAAGAACCTCCATATCCTATAACGTGATCATTGTCTCACCTTGTGGCAAGTGGAAGGTATGGGTTTCAAGCCACCTTCGCTCAACGAAGGCCGTTATCAAATTATGATCGATCTCTCTAGATGGGGTCCTATGCAACCCTTCTAATCCAACTCTCTTAACAATATCAAGGACATGATCATCCATCATTGGGTGTCATTTTTGAAACTTCTCATTACGACCATGGCATTGCAGTACCCCCAGATCCTACACATGATAGAACCATGGTGATGAGATGCTCTACACTATAACCTTTGTAATATGATTGTAGCTATTGTTCCCAAAAAACAAAAATAAAGCGGTTATCATTGAAATCAAAATATCATCCAAAGAAACCAAAAAAAAAAAAAAAAAAAGCAACGAAGGGAGAAAATAAAAGGATGCAATGCACATGATACATTTGTTTTTAGCCATTTATCCTGCTACTTGTGTCGTGCATACTATTGTGTAAACATTGCCATAATAGCAATCCAACGCGTTACCCACCATGTTTACAACAAATACATACATCAAAATTTCATTCTCTTTGGCTCTCATAATTCAATTTGTTTATCTTAAAAACACCAAACGTAAACAAATTGAATGGGTAAAACACAATTATGAAATAAATTTTTTAAAACATGATTGATGGTATGATACAAATGAAAAATTAAAACTTTTTGAAGTTTCTTAATCCTAAATTAGACCCTAACCACCCCACCAAAAACATATAAGTCATCAACCGTCAACATTGCAAGGGAATAGCTGGCCCATAATACACGCAAGAAATTGAGATAAAAACTAGCTTTATGATTTCGCATTTGAAGTACAATCTGGCCTATAATACACGCAAGATATTGAGTTAAAAAACTATGAGTGCTTAAAAACGTTTTAGAAATAGCACTATGGCATGCTCATGACTATGCATTCAAAGCTAGTAATACCATTGACAGACTTAGAATTTTAGAAATGGAAAAAAAAAAATCAACAAAAAATGAGAAATGTAAAAGGAAAAGAAGCGAATATAGAAATTCAGCAGGTGGTTAGTTTTAATTTTAACTCACCTTCCCAAATAACGTACGATTGATGTTCTTCTAGCAACCTTAACACCGAATCATCCATGGGACCAGGACCCAACTTATCAACTCCTGAACAGCAATGGCAGCCATACTGCACAAAGTTTAAAGTATGGTATCACTTATTTGTTTATCAATGGTTTCTTTATACAAATTTGTTTTCTTTATTAAGTACTAACTAATAGATAAAATGTCAATTAATTTCATATTAATCAATATAATTCACAGAGAGGATATATGAACAAATAAATCAAGGTTAATAGCAACGTAAAGGGTTGCTAACTCCAAAATCATATTTTAAAAAATTAAGAGCCAACATTAATAAACACAAACATCATCACATTATGACCCCCATCCCCCACCACCACTTGAATTCATTGACTGCGACACCGACAATTTCTTATCATTAAAAAACACATGCAAACACACATATACTTAATACCAATAGAAAAGCAATACCATTCAAAGGGCATCTCAATAAGATAGATAAAAATATAATTGTACTTATAAAAATAAGTAGAGTTTTAACAAATTTTAGAAGCCAAATAAAGCTAAAAATAAGTTAGCTAAACAAGCCATTGCTCACCAGTCACCACCTCAGCAATCTTGACACCTAAATCAAATCACAAATGAAACCCTATCCCACAGACACAAAAAAATAGACAGATACAAATCAAATCCAACATGAAACCCTCCCACAGATACAAAAAATAGACAGATACAAACCAAATCACAATCAAAATCCTAAATCAGTCAAATACCCTCCGCTATGGAGAGAGAGAGAGAGAGTCATTACTTGTGATAGACATGGAGCCATTGAGAACTAGGACCTAAATACCCACCAACAGAGCCACCCAAAATACAGAGATGAGAGTGTAGAGTGAGAGGGAAGATCAGTAGCAAAGAATTGTGTTGTATGAGAGTGTTTGCAAAGTGTTTGAAGAGGGAGAAAGCGAAGGAGAGAGACAGAGTGGGAAAAAAGAGTCTTTGAAGAGTAAGAGGGAAGTGTGTTGTGTTGCAGTGAGTGAGTGAGTGAGACTGAGTGAGAGAGACAAAGAGAACTAGGGGAAAACAGGAAAAGTGTTGTTGCTGGGACCTACATTAAACACATGGAGGGCTGTCCACCAGGAACTGAAATCGAGTTCATAAGGCTCGTTTTCCATTTAAACAAAATCGAGTCCAAAGGACTTGAGTTCATTTCAACAAAATCAAGTCCAAAGAACTCAAGTTCTATGCTTATGTGGACGAAATGTCCACCTCAGTTGCTGCCATGATGGGAAAATCGAGTTAATTATACTTGATTTATGACTCCAAAATCGAATCTTTTACTCTCGAGTTGTTAGATTGCTAAATAGTTTTGAAAATGTGCTAACTAGCGAAATTGCTTGAGTTTTAGTGTTATTTTGAAGAAAAAAAAAATCCCTGATTAATGGGACTAAAACTATTGTTGAGAGAAAACTCAATGGTAAAAGGATCTATTTGGCGGGTGACATTTGGTCCTCGTTGGGTGGATTTTATTGAGTGAATGAGAGAAGAGAAAAGAGAAGTTGGATTTTTCCTTGCAGTCCCATATGAATCACCTACTTATTTTATTTAACTTTTGCTTATTGTTTTTACTATTTGCGGGTTCTACATGAGTTACCTACTTATTTTATTTAACTTTTACCATTTATTTACGGTTCTTTAAGTAAAAACTAAATAAGTTATTTCCAAACGAGGTGGCCCGCTATAGCCTATGTCCATAGGACGAGTCTTCTTGATGACTACAATAGTTTGCTATTGAAGTATTCGTGTTATAACATATCCAATATAGGGTTTATGTGCTAGAGAATCCTACATTAACCCTATATTAAATTAGGGTTAGTGTGCTTACTTTACAGGTACATGGGCCTATAGGTTTAGGTTTCTTAGGTCACAAATCTCTAACAAATTTTAAAGAGAAACTCAAAGAATATCTTAAAAAGAAAAAACACTTTAGGGAGACAAATGTTAAATTATTTACGCTAACTATTATTACACATGTTAAGTTATACATAGTCATACATATTCCAACCGAAATCGTGTTTTAAAAACATGATTTGAATTATAATTGTGGAATGTAATTATTACTTAAATCAATTGAATGTCAAAGCACGATTTCAGTTGTGTCTCGTACACACAGTATATAACTATCACCAGTCAACTATTTAATGGTCTGTTTGGATACCGTTTATTGCTGAAAACTAAAAACTGAAAACATTATTGCAAATAATTTTTAAATGTGTGAATAATACTGTGGGATCCAGTTTTAAAGATTTTTTTTGCTAAATAAAGTACTTGTGGGTCCCATGAACAGTGCACGAGACCCACTGGAAAACGCCCAATGCAGCAAAGGAGTCTTTTCTCTTCCTACACTATAATCGTGGGTCTCGCATATGAAAATGTGAACGTAGATGCAAGAGATTTTCATTGCAATCCAAATGGATACTAAGTCTCTTTACAATCAAAGTCGATGTAATGTTTGCTACAATTTTGCTTGATTTTTTTTTAATTAAAAGACAAAAGTGTGGACTTCTCTCTTTTTTTTCTTTTTTTTTGAGGGGGAAGTGTGGACTTCTCTTGAGTATTCATGTCAACTTATGTAAAATAGTATAAAGTCCAAAATATAGTCATCCCACATCCGATCATAAACTAGTTTTGCAAAATGGGATTTTGCTATAATGCTTATGCAAATTTATAAATCACCTTAGCTTATGCAAAATGATTTTTTATAAGACTAGGAATGACAGTAGAGCAGGTTTCCTATTCCCCGCCCCACTTCCGCTTTGGAGTGGGTTTTTTTTTTTTTTTTTTTTTTTTTTTTCCGCCCCATTCTAGCGGGTACCCGTCCTGCCACACTCAAATTATATATATATATATATATATATATATATAATTTATTAAAAGTTTATTTTGAACACATTAAATTAAAACTCATAAAACATTAAAAAAAAAGTTCTAACATTACAATTTACAAAAACCTTCTCAAAGCATAACAATACAACAATTCAAGTAATAAGAAATACAAAAACAATTCAAACATAGCAATACAATATTAAAAAAAAATATAAACAACATAAATATTAAAACATAAAAGTGTAAATTCAATAATACAATATAAAAAGGCATCATAAATTTAAAGTTAGAAGACTAAAAACACATATGTATATTTTATAATAAAAAATAAACCTATAAAAATATTTTTAATTATTTAAATATAAACAAAGTGGGTGTGGGGGAAAATGTCAACTCCCATCCCGACCTCATTTGTTATGTAGGGAAGGTAAAACCCATCTATTAAAGGCAGGTGAGGCAGGTACCTATGGGGAAGGTGAAACCCATTTATTTTAAAAAAAATAAAATTTATCATAAAATTGAAAAAAAATAAAATATACTTTTTCATAAATTGCTGCAACTATCTTACTTGTAGACTAGCTTCTTAATACTCTCACTTCTCTCCTATCAAAAAAAAAAATACTCTCACTTCTCCAAAAAATAAAAATAAAAATAAAAAAAACCTACCACTTTTTCTACACTATTCACAGTCTGTCACGCGGGCAATTGTGTCATTTTAAGTGTCCATACCATTTTTCATAAAAATAACGAAAGTCGATTACCAGATCAACGAAATGTTTCTCAAACCAAAAAAAAAAAAAAAAAAAAGAAAAAGATCAACGAAACCAATGACGTAAGCCCCAACGAAACGAGTTCCCCAACAAATTCCCCAAATTGCATTTCCATTTCCATTTCCAATTCCAATTCCTGCACTCAGTGAAAGTAATAGTAATTAGTGATTGTAAGAGAATGAGTTCGCGTCAAAACCTAAACCCAAACCCAAACACCAACCCAAACACAAACACAGCTTCTCTCACTTTTGATCAAATCTCTAGATACTTCTCTTTGCCTCTTAACGACGCCGCTTCTACTCTCGGTACTCTCTCTCTCTCTCTCTCTCTCAGCATTTTACTTTTCAAAAAGCATTCTAATTTTCCATGTTACTATATCTAACTCAGTGCACAAAACTCTCGCATTTTTTTTGCGGGCCGCGTTTGGCAGGCAGCCTGGAGTGAGGCTGATTCCTAGAGCCGAACCCGCGACTTGTCAAAGTCCCTGATGTTTAACTCTCAAACACATTTAACGACTGAGAAAACCTAAATTGCATGTTACATTGTCAAACAGATTTTTTTTTTTTTTAAAAAAAAAAATTATTACGGTTAGTTCCATTGTTTCTTGAAATTGTTCTATGTCCATTGTGTAAAAATGATGGGTGACCCTCTCAGAATAACACAATTTATAGTGACATGGAACAAGCATGGTCTCTTGATGCTTCTGACTCTAATAACATTCCAGCTTCATGCTCTGTCAATTTTGTTGCTCATACAAAATTTTTATTAGGACTGAAGTAAAATGAATAGAATAGGCTGTCACAAATATTGTTTTTTAGCTGATTGCTCCTGAGCATGATATTAATAGGATGGTACTTTGAGAAGGCACTGTGCTCATTCTTAGATTTGTTTTTATGGACTCAAAACTTTTTACCTTTTTTTTTTTTTTTTTTTCTATTTTTGGGATAAGAAATCAAAATTTTTATTAGTATGAAAAGAAACTCAAGTATTCCACTATATCATTTACTTAAGAAGAATACTCAAGAGTCTTGTAGCTTAATTGACACTTTCTGCTGTTTCTAATAGAGACTTCCAAGGATCAAATCCCCCATCCCCCAACTATCGAATTACAAAAAAAAAAAAAGAAGAAGAAGAAATCATTCACTTAAGAAGAAGAAACTCAAGTACTACATGATTTTTTTAGTTGCTTGAAAACTCTTATGAACACTTCTCTTTAGTGCAATTGGTTTTCGAACGCAACATCACTACCATGTTTTAGGCTACTAAGGGCCCGTTTGGTAGAGGAGTTTGAGTAATGTTGTTTGTAGTTTTTTGAAATACGTGTGAGTGAAAAAGTGTATGGAAATGTGTGTAATGTTGTTTAAAAACTGAAAATGAATTGTTTAACAACTCTACCAAACAGGGCCTAAGTAATTCACATTATCACATAATGAACTTATGGATGACTTGTGATATGCCTTCTTTTATGCTTTCATGTGTAACTTATGGTGGTTGTTGCGTGTGTATGTATATATGTATTTGTATTTTTTTACACAACTAGGTTATTGGTGTGAAGATTCCTAATTGTTCTTCTGGCTAAGTTGCATGGTAGCTACTAACCCAAAAAAGAAAAAGAAAAAAAGAAGCTGCATGATCACTTCTTGTGTAAACTAATGGTATAAAAGTATATGCGTTAGAATGATATTATTTTCACCAAAATTAAGTTAAGTTTGCATGTCAGCCATCAAGTAGTGTTTTCTTTTTAAAGCAAATAATTTCAGTAAAAACCAAAAAGGAAGCACACAGGCTGCATAAAAATATTAGCCATCAATACTTGACATGTTTTGATCTTCAAATGTGTGTAATAACAAAGCCTGATAATGTGGTTTGATCTTCACATGGCAGGTGTATGTACAAGTGTACTAAAGAAACTTTGTCGTGAAAATGGTCTGGATAGGTGGCCATATAGGAAGGTAGACTTTTAAGGTCCCCTAATTTCTGCTCATGTTTCAAATTGCTTGGCTATACTGAAAATGGCTCATTCATTCATTTTCTCTGTGTTTTATCATTTGTACATATTTGTATCTCCTTTTTGCAAGTGGTGAGATTCATTTGTGAATCACATAGCAGTAGTGCAGTTTGTGTATATTGTATCTCTTCAGTGATTGCTATTTTTACTTTTTGTGTGTGTGTGTGTGTGTGAGGTGAATTACTAATGCATTAGCTTCACAAGCTCTGCAATCTACCAATTCTGATATTGTTTATGTCCTCAAATTATTATCCCTAGACCAACTGGTTGGCATGTCCGTAATTTCTGAGTTTAGGGGTGAATGTTGGTTTGCTTAAAAAAAAAAAATTTTGTAGATGGTTAATGAGATGAAGAAACATGTGGAAACATTGACTAAAACTTCTTTTGTTTTTTTACTTAATGTAGTAAATGGCAGCAAGAAATGTCAGTTCAAAACTTCAAATGCTTATCTATGAAGTAGCTAAGTTTATCACATGTACTGTTATTGTCTGAGATGTTTACAATTATTGTAAAATAAATTACATCTTTTAACTTATCAAAAAAAAAAAAAAGGCAATTACATCTTTTACCTTTTCATTTTCATCCCCAAAATGATTGTAAACCCTGTGTTTGAAATCAAATTGGACTGGATGGTTAAATCCAATATGGTTTCATCCTTGCAGTAGTAATATACTAATATGCATCTCAGAACAATCTCAAACGTAACAGACTACACTATGAGTGGTATAATTGTTATGCATGTCTTGGACTGATATCTGTACTGGCTTTGCTGCCAATATTTATGCGAATTGGTGTCATTGGATGATGATTCTGAGTAAACAAGTTGTAAATTTTTTTTCCTTTTATATATATATATATATATGATTTTATGTAATATGATTTTGAAATGCAATATAGTTTCTATCTGGAAAGAGCATTGAAGAAATTAGAAGATATGCTGCTAGAGAAAAATACAAAGAACTTGCTGAGCTGTCAAAGAACGGTAGAGAAAGGTATAATGCTTTGACAAGTTCTGCCATATTATTGACATCTAATAGTCATACGGGTTTCTTTTAATGTTCCTTATGATAACTTCTTTACCCTTTTCATTGGCACAAAGCTGCTGCCTGCTGATTAATAGAGGAGGTCTTTTTGGCCTAAGATACATGCTTTGAGGTCTAAAACATTATGGACTCCAAACATGAATTAGAAAGTGAGTTCTAACTATGGTATGGAGGAAATTCATTACATACACAAACACACATACCTGCAGATATGTATGCATATCAACTTGAATAATGAATGGTTATAATAACACTGAAGCATCTGATCATAAATACAAACCCATATATGCATGTATGTATGTATATCAACTTAAAGAGAAATGAATGGCTATAGTAATACTGAAGCATCTGATTGGGACTTTCTCAAAGAGGAAAAGTAATATACTTAGAATCAATTGAGTTAGATCAACCTAAATCAATTACTGATTCTCACATATAGTGATTCCCTCCTTCTGTTCATTAGTTCTCCTCTCTTGTAACCAGTTTTCTGTTCTTTTCTTTTTCTTCCTTGTACTATTTGACTTCTTTGTGCTCCTTTTGCATAAAGTAGCTTTTTTAACATAGACTTTTCTTACTTGTCAAAAAAAAAAAAAGATCAACCTAAAGATATATTATAATTCAAATGGACTTTTTTGAGTGTTTATATTTGATGAGGGCTTATGTATCCAATAGATTATTTAACATATGTTATATGTTATAAAGTGTTTTATATTTCTGGTTGTTTCTATGCTGTTTTTAATGTTTTCCTATGTTGTTTTTCTAAAATGCTTTTGTTTCTAGGATGACCAAATTGCTACATGGAAACAATATATAACTCCTTGTTGGAGGGAGAAAAGAAATTATTGTAATTATCAGAATATATAGTGCTCCAATTGAATAACAAAGAAAGCATCAACATTAGTAACATAGGAAAAGTAATTGTTCCTATGGAAAAGATATTCTAACGAAGTGATATCCGATTAGAATCAACTCGTAATTTTCATTCTGTTCTACATATATACCTATAGGGGTTTGCTATCCTCCCCATCTTCATGTGGGGAATAGTAATCTTATTGGACTAAAATTGTCGCGTACATCTCACTAAAACTGAGGGCACTTAAGCAATCATAATTTTTTTTCTTTTTACACGAGTAATCTCTTCTTCCTGAATCTCAAGTGGATGGTTGCATACCCTTGGAGACATCTTGCCATCGTTGTGCAACAAATCAGCATAAAATCTTAAACTGTGGTTTTGAACTTGACAACTCCTCATGATCTGTATACAGTTTGACATTAAGGCTTACAAGAGTCTCTACAGGTTTTGAACCTGATAAGCCTATTTCCTCCAAAATATCCCACCCATATTTCTCTACGACAAATTAATCCCTTCCTTAGATTGTGCTACTTCAATACCCAAGAAATAACATAGCTTCCCTAATCCTTAGTTTGACTGAGTTTTGAAGGAACACCTTCAACTCGATAATTACCTACTTGTCATCAATAGTACTAATGATGTCATAAACACTTTCCAATTAGCATATTGGGAGCAGTAGAGGTTGGGAGATCTGACATCAAATACTTCTTACCTATCACCTTAACTTCCAATCAGCATATTTGGGAGCAGTAAAGGTTGGGGGATCTGACACCAAATACTGAAATTTCTTCTTACCTATCTAAAATACTCCCACTAATTGTCAAACATAATTTAGGAGGAGAAAAAACTCATATAGGTTGAGCATAATTATTATAACTCAATTTAATTAATTGTCAAAAATAATTTAGGAGGAAAAAAAACTCATATATAGTTATTTCTTCAACTCCATGACATCATATGATTAAGGAATTACTCACAAGTAATGCAAATACAAGAACAAATTAACCCACTGCAGAAAACTCCATAATTGGAAGAACCAATTTAGCAATCCAACCAGCCAACACACAAAGATACCAGTAGATTACACAGCATCATAATAATTAACAAGGTCCATTAACCTATCTATGGTTGAAATAGGGAACATCTTCCAAAGAATCATGGGTCTTTAGAGAAGCCCATTAACCCATAGAAATCAAAGACTAAAGGGGGTGGAGCAATGATGCAGGCCAAATGAAAAACATAGCAGTGGCAGAGTGATGTAGGAATGATTGTGATGTCCTTCTTGATATGATGTTCTAATTGACTGCATTCCAAACAAGGAACAAAAAGAAATTGCCGAAAAGTCAGGCAAACAATATCGAGGAACAATATTGAGGATCTTCCAATAATCTGTTCTTTGTGAGGACTATCAATCTCAGGTTTGGGCTAGCTGTCGAGATTGTGATAATAAGATTGATAGTGATGATGGAGTTATGCAGACAAGAGCAATTTCAGCAGTCGATGGTGGTTATTATTGGTGTAGTGGTGATGGTGATCAATCATGGCAGGCAGCTGTTTAGAGTTACAGGGGCTCTGATACCATGTAAACAAGTTATTAATTTGTTCTTTGATAATTTATTAGTTACAAAGGGGATGAGGGATTTGAACATCTTTGTTGGAAACACTATGAGGTGCCAGTTAGTGAAATTGTGTTTAGGGTAATTTTTTTTTTGATAAATATGTTTAGGGTAAAATTAATTAACCATATTATACATATGTATTATTTATAGGTTAAGCACAAAACACAATGTGACCAAATAATGCCTATCACCCATACAAAATTACTGATAATCTAAGTATCTGTGTTAATTAAATGCCTTTCTTATTTTGTAACTGATCTTTGCGGTAATCTTACAATCTTTCATTCTTCATTCCATTGTTTTGTTAGGTTATGCCTTATCATAACATTAAAAATGATGGCATACGCATTTGTAATTTTATATAATAACATGATATCTTATGTTGACCAGTTGCATGTTGTCCTGACATTTGAATTTTCAGCTTGCTGACAAATATGAAGAGATCCTGCCAGGAATTTCTGATTATTCTCTCTCTCTCTCTCTCTCTCTCTCCCTACTTCCATTTTCCTCATTTTTTAATGCAGTGGTGCACAAAAATCAAACAGTGATATGTCCAAATCAAAAGGTGCTGCACTTCCTCATAATTTACAACAGCAAGGAAGCAAGAATGTTCAGACTCTGCGATCCCAGAATTTGCTTAGCACAAGCTTAACAAAAGGAATTGCAGCCTTGGATGAATTTAAATATGGATTCCCATCAAATGGCTTGTCAACTGCCTCAAACAAATGGTGGGGAAGCAGCAGCCCTAATGGTTGTGAGGGCAACCTTGGAGATGGAGTTGAGACCAACAAAGATGACAAACATAAATCTGAGGAAATGGTTGGTGACAGTCCCGGTGTGGTAATAGTGGACAAAGAGGAATGTGTAACTGGGAAAGAAGAGAGCAACATTGGTCCCCAAGGAACGGGTTTATTGACGACTGTGAGAAAAAGAACTGTGGAGGAAGGACGAGGAGCACTTAAGCTTGGTGTATTTCGGGGCTATGGTATTAACAAAATAGGCAAGAGAGAGAGAACATTGCTTCTCCGAATATTCAAATCGTCATTACCCAAACAGTGGATAAATGGCTCCTCATAAATTTACAGACGGAGTGCTTAATCTTAAAGTTAGTTGTAAGGTACTATGTTATGTTTCCTTAGTTCTTTATTATCATTTCACCATGACTCTGCTGCTAAATTTGTGGATGGCTTCATGCAGCTACATATGTAGTGTGTTTGTCATTTTACTTAGCAGTCTTCACATTGATGAATCATAGTGTGTAGGATAACTTGTCTTATAGTTGATATATGATTACCCTTGACATATCCACTCCTCAATTGCATTTATCTCAGTTCACAATCTGGAATGTTATGTTATTGGTCTTGTTGACAAGGTACAAATATGGTACAAAGTAATGTATTGAGTTTTCCTCTGAGCTGATTTGGATGAATCTCTTTCAACCTATTATGTAACAATTTATAAAACAATCCACATGTATTAAATCGCATGACCCATTAAATTATTTAAACAAGACACATGACTCATTAAATAGGTCCTTTTACTAAAAGTAAACACGGATGGTTGTTTGAGTCACCATGTAAAAGTTGATGGAATTTTTCTACAAAGAGCTTTGGAGGTAAACTCTGTCCTAGAGACTAGAAAGCATATGATGGAAATAAAATCATCATAAAATGGAACCACACTAAGTTTGCAAGTTATAGTATTATCATCTTATCATTAATATGACCTTTTATTATGTATGCTCATTGAAGAATTGAAGACTGTTGGGCATAAGATGTCAATGGTATAATGAATGTGCTATGGTTATTTCTTCTAATCGAAGTGTTTTTCGGATTTGGAAAATGCGATTGATAGGCCGGAATACCCTCATATTTATTTTGTCTTGGCTATTATGGCCAAAATGGGATTTAATCATCAATTTATCTGGTGGATCAAGTTGTATATTTCGATTGCTTCCATTTTTCCTTACAATTGGTTCTATATATTACTGTTGTATTTGTGTGTTCTAATAAGTATTATTGTTTCTTAAAAAAAAAAAAAACAATTGGTTCTATAAGACCCACGCAACCAGTGAGTCTTAAATTCAAGACCTCATTCTCCAGCCAACTTTTTAGACACTTTTATTAAAGATTAGTAATAAAATGCAGGGATGAGAAACTAAGGTGCTATCAAGAGCTGATAGAGAAGTAATGGTGAAATCTGTACCCTCTTCAATTACCCAATATAATGAGTTCATATTTGCATCCTAAAGATATTGAGAACAATCTGTATAGATTTCAACGTAATTTTCTATAGTGTGGAGATCATAGAAAACGTAGTTTTTCTACAATTAATTGGAAAACTGTTCGTGCCCGAAAGAAAGGAGATTTAGGTATCAAACATTGCACTGATGTGAATATACTTTAATTGTGACCAAATTAGCATTGAAGGTTACCAGTGATCCAAATAATTCGTGGGTAAAATTAGTACATAACAAATGTTTTTCCTAGAGTCTATATGTATATATATTTATAAGGTAAAAGTCTCCAGTAATGATTATTTGACTTGTAAAAACTATTCTTCAGGTTTGAGAGCTGGTTAGTGTTGGAATCCTTGGATCAACTGGAAACCGTAATTTATTTTGGTTAGATAAATGGGGTGGTCCAAATGCTTTATTTGAGTCTCTTCCTATGGAGAAACGTTGCAATATAGACTTGAATTAGAGGTAAGCAAGTGTACTAAATATGATAAAAGTTGGGATAGGGATAAAGTAATAAACCTAATTAAAAATATTATGGCCATTCAAATTTCAAAGTCTTGGATCAAAATCTAGGGTTTCATGTGATGGGTACAAGTTCCGATGACCGTATTTCTGTCAAAACAACTACTTAGTTACATAGAAATATTGTATGTAAAAATGAAAAGCCTTGTTCCAAAAAAAAAAGATTTCATTAAATTGGGTCGGGAAAATAAAATGTGCTTAAAAAATTAAATCATTTTTGTGGTAGCTTATAAAACTTGTAGTAGAAGTATTGAAGAGAACAACCATATTTTCCAAGCATAGGTGTATATGAAACTTGGTTGTTTTATTATTGACTGCAATTGGAGTGGGTAAAACTTAGTTACAATTTCTTAGATATAATATTAGGATCTTCAATTAAACTCTAACACATAGTTGCATTGAATAATAAAGTACAAATATTTTTATTTTAAGAATCAAATTCGACGTAACTATGTGAGAATGTGACATTCTCCTAAGGGTTGGATAAAATTAAATTTCAGTAAATCTAACAAAGGGATTAATTCATCAACTATGGCTTCAATTTTTAGAGATTTCTTTTGGTTGTTCCAAATGTGCAGAAATCGATTGGATTTGAGAAAAACTTGTGGCTAATTGGCTATGCTTTTGGAGACTATGGCTTTAAGAAATTGTGGGGGGAAAAAATGAGTACTTTTTTTCGGAAATAGTACAAATTATTATTATTATTATTATTTGATAACCTTATCATTATTATTATTATTATTGGATACTGAGTACAAATTGTATGTTGAATTGCCGACATTATCGTTAAACTCATTAATGTTCATCCATTATGAAAGAGGGCCCATATTGTCCCTGTTCCCCTATCCATCAATCTTAAGAGGTGATATTGTAATCTTAACACAGCACGTGGACTTCTTCTATAGGCTACAGTCTACAAAGATTCAATCTATAATTCGAAGACGGATTGCCCCACAAAATAAGATAAAAACAAAGTGCCAAGCAAAATTGGTGGTGTTGAAGAATGCCGACTGGATAGATATTCATAAGAAAATCTTGCACTTCATTTTCACCAATGAGAATAGAGATACAGATACCAGAAGATAAGGGCCCCTGACTTTCTCTAACACTATAAATTCATAACTAAGACTGTTCCTCATCCATCAAACCCACCTCAACCCTCTCTCTCTTTCTGTCCCTCACATTTGCTTGGAGACATTCTTTTTTTTTTTTTTCAAACCAATGGCTACCTCAACAATGTCTCTCTCCTCTCCTTCTCTAGCTGGCCAAGCTGTCAAGCTTATGCCCTCCACATCTGACCTCCTTGGAGAGGGCCGAGTAACCATGAGAAGAGCGACTGGTAGGCCCAAGCCCGTCTCATCCGGAAGTCCATGGTATGGGCCGGACCGTGTCAAGTACTTGGGTCCATTCTCTGGTGAGCCCCCATCCTACCTCACTGGAGAGTTTCCTGGTGATTATGGTTGGGACACTGCTGGACTTTCAGCTGACCCAGAGACATTCGCCAAGAACCGTGAGCTCGAGGTGATCCACTCACGATGGGCCATGCTTGGAGCCTTGGGCTGCGTTTTCCCCGAACTCTTGTCCCGCAACGGGGTCAAGTTCGGTGAAGCCATTTGGTTCAAGGCCGGGGCCCAAATATTTAGTGAAGGTGGGCTTGACTACTTGGGAAATCCAAACTTGGTCCATGCTCAAAGCATTTTGGCTATTTGGGCCGTACAAGTGATCTTAATGGGAGCAGTTGAGGGCTACCGTATTGCTGGTGGGCCGCTTGGTGAGGTGACAGACCCAATTTACCCAGGTGGGAGCTTTGACCCATTGGGCCTTGCTGATGATCCAGAGGCCTTTGCTGAGCTTAAGGTGAAAGAGCTCAAGAATGGTAGATTGGCCATGTTTTCCATGTTTGGATTCTTTGTTCAGGCCATTGTTACTGGAAAGGGCCCATTGGAGAACCTGGCTGACCACTTGGCTGACCCTGTTAACAACAATGCTTGGGCATATGCCACAAACTTTGTCCCTGGGAAGTGAGGAAGTGAGATTTAAGAGAGGGAAGCTCTTTGCCCATGGACTAAAATTTGTGTGAGCAAGTAGTGTGAAATGAGATTATTGGTAGTGATGTAAACCAATGAAAAATGCATATGAATTTGTGATACTAGGGTTTTTTAAAAGAGCACAATTTCTTTTTAATTGGGGATATCTTTTGCGATTGCGTATTGAATTGAAGTCCTATTCGGCTATTCCATTATCTATCTCCTAGCTTACTATCGAACAATTCGTCATTTATAATTCAAAGTGAAATTTATTTAAAGAACATAAGTGCCTGGTGGTGTGTTTATAATGATTTTTCTTTTCATTTTTTCCATACCATAACAAAAATAATGCTTGAGTTACGCTTTCTTTTTTCTTTTTTCTTTTTTTTTTTTTGCTAAAAAAAAGGGCTTGTAAATGTGACCATGGCCTCCACACCACTTAAACATCAGCATTGCCTTATGGCATAGGACCACTTGAACACTTATAATAGGGCATGCCACTACTCAAACTCACAACTCCCAAATTTGCAAATGTTATGGGTCTCTAAATTAATGATTTTGTATTTAATGAAAAATAAATCATTTCTATCATTGAGATTACATTATTTGATTTTCTATATTCTATATATAAAAAAGTTCGATTTGTAATTTAATTATTTTAAATAAATATGTCCTATATATGCACTGATGTACAAGTAGTTTATTTAATGAACTTTAAATTTTGTGCAACCCCTAGCTTGTACAAGATCTATGCTTAAATTTACCTAGTAACATCCATGTTTAAATGCCACAAAATCCTGTCTGGAACGTATGGCTGGAACCTAATATAAAAATGTATTTTTAATTAAATAAATAAAAAAAGACAATGGTTTCATTTTAAGATATAGGACTGCCCTACATAACAAAGTGGCCTACCTCGATGAACCTCCTTCACCAATGAGCTGTGAGTCTGTGACTCACCTGGATTGAACACTACATGAGAAAAAAAGGAAGACAAGAAAAACAGAGAAATAGAAACACACACAAACAAAATCTAATAATAACAACAACAACAACAACAGCTAAAAAAAAAAAAGAAGAGTAACACAGTTTTCATATTTGTCCAACTCTTTCCAGTGAAGAAAAGTTATCATGTTTGTCATAGACACAAGCAAGGAGAACATAATAGTCAATCACCATTAATTTAGCGAAGAGCAATGCTATTGACATATTATTTTTCACAAACTTAATTATAATTTGTTAAAGTTGAAAGTTATGATTGGGTATGATTGCTTCACATATATGCCTATTATTGACATTTATTTTTACCTTTTTATGAACCAAAATCACAAATTCACAACAACTTGCATCAACTGTTACGAAATTTGTTTTATTCTTAAAGTTATCACTTAATAAATCCTCTTTTCATCAGAATTGGAGGGATAGTCAACCTAACTAGTTGTTGTTGTTATAAGTTGTGAAGTACTGTAATTTGTAGGTTCAACATTTTTTTTTCCCCAAGAATTAAAAAAAGTTCCATAGTAGATGAACGAGGCAAACATAAGAGGAAAGCAATAATTGATGCCTAGGCAAAGTTTCCAAGGGACAAGAAAACGATTTTTTTTTTCAATGACAACATGGGGAGGGTGTGTGTAACAGATCAATGGAAGTATTGTTAAATAATTGTTACAGAACTAGTAAACTATGTGCTATGGAAATAGTGTCTCCCAAATGAAAAATTTTATCTTATTTAAATTTATAATAATATTTACCTAAATCGAATGAAAGAAAAGCTATAAAGATGTTGGGGGAGGAAGACATGATTAAGGATTATGTTTTACTTCCTCTTGTGTTTTTTTTCCCAAGATCCAAACATGAGCCACGAGAAGAACACAAATACAGACACTCTTAACTTAAAGCTAGTCAAACCTCTTGTCTCTAAACACCAAGTCACATTTGGGAAATCATTCTCACTGTCTCAAACAGAAGAATCTTCTTAAAAACCTATACTTTTTCAATTATATTTAACCCTAGCTAGGTACCTTTTACTACTTCTTAGATTTTTTTATTTATTATTTTTTTATATTTTTATGAAACATAATATTCTTATATAATATATAGCATAATAGCCATGATTTATGCTTGAGTATTAAAATAATAAAGAACAAAAACTGGATAATGGGATGGGTGTGACCGTGTGGGATGCATGCAAAATTAAACAGTTTAAGTTATTCTGAAAGACACAGAATTCATGAAAGCATCCAAGAAAGGAGCATCTCATTAAAATAGTGAAGGTGACACAAAGAAACCAACAAAACAAGAAACTCTGTGACACCCTCATAGGTCATAGCTACAAGATCTTCATGTTTCCCCTGGGGTTTATTAACAAAACACTTCATAGTGGGTTGCTAAGAGCAACCACATGAGCTCTTGCAAAATCTTGCAAAATACAAAAAGTGCATCATTTTGCACATTTTAACAAAAAAAATGTCCACATCAGTCAGTGTAAAGTGTGCAATTATGTACCACTACTACAGTAACCGTGCGTATATGCACAGTTAATGTAGCTTTTACATTTAATATTTTAGTATTTGTTTCTCTTTCCTCTCTGTACCTCTGACTCTCACCTCATTCTCTTTTTCTCAGATAATTTTGGTGCCACAACTTGTGACACTGGGCGAGTTGTGGTTGGTGGAGGGGTGTCCCCACATGGACCCATCATCACCCCTCCACCAACTACAACTCGCCACATGGGCGAGTTGTGGCACCAGCAATGCTTCTTTTTCTCATTTCATCAGATCATAGAACGCAACTCTCTTAGGCTCACAGCTCTCTCTTTCTCTCATCTCATAAATCTTTGTTCCTCTAGCTTCCATCGATTGCCAATTGCCACCACCTCCAATCGCTATTGCCAATTAGTATATCCACTACCATCGATCACCGACTCCGATCTCTCGCCGAAGCCTCTCCGATCGTTGATCGCTTGCCTTTGTTTCTCTTTGTTTGATCAATGGGTTTCGGGTTGAATGGAGTTGATTTGGTTTTCCTTTGGGTTGATATGGCTGGGAGGAAAGAGGTGTCGATCTTGTTGCTCAGGGCGAGGTGTCAATCTTGATAAGTGGGTTTTGATCCATTTTTTATTCTTTGTTTGATTAATGGGTTTTGGGATTTCATATGGCTGAGTTGAATGAGTTTCTGGATTTCATATGGCTGGGTTGATGATGATGGTTGCTAGATGATGGTGACTGATGATGGTGGCTATGTGGGTTGTGTTGAGTCTGTGAAAGAGATAACAGTATAGAATAGATAAACTAATGTGGGTATTTTGTAAAAGTGGGTGTGTAAAATAGAAAAAGTAGATTTTTCCTTGCAAAATAGATGGAAATTTTACTATGACTGATGCAGCTGCTCTAAGAGGGTTTACAAAATGCCAAAAAGAAGTTGTCTATTTAATAGTAAATTGAATAAAATGTATATATGAAACTGGTTTATAAATGCAATCAATCGTATGTGTGGGGTGACTAATTAGAGGTTTGGCACTTGGCTTGTCAGTAAATATGCACTTTCCATCACTGTCAGTGCCTAATAAAACCAATCTTGTCTGTGCCTTAAGCTGGCTTTAACCATACATTTATGGTCCATCTAATAATTTTTTACAATTGAAGGAGTTTTAACCATTTGCAATTACATAAATATTGTATTTTGAAGTTAAATTTGATTAGTATTGAATGAATATAATAGTATTAGCATATCCAATTTTTTAAACATGATTTACTTGTCAGGAACTTAGTAAATGGTGGGTTGTAAGTGTCTTTTAGATTTATGTATGGTTTCTTGTAGTTGAGATGTGTAATTTGATGATTAAAGTTAAAATATTACTAACACTACATTGATTTTTTACTGTTGTCGCACGAGTGCTATGCAGCGGCGTTTCATGATTACAGGCTAAATGAACTAATACCAAAAAAGGGCTGCTTCTAAAGTTGCTTTAGCTTTTGTGATTGAATCACTGAAAGTAAATGTAGGAACTTTTATCCTATTTGCAAGTAATAAACTGATAATTGATGTTTTTGATTATCAACCAAAAAAACAAAAAAGAAATGTTTCTGATTCAGAATTTCATTCATAAGCAAAAAATAATAATAATGGAAAAGTGTGAAGCAAACATCATAGTTTATTACTAGCCATTATGTGAAATCCAGTTGATGGTTTGAAAGCCCTTTTTGATCAAGAAGTTGACAACACTTTACTGGACTCCTTATCGGTGGAGGTGTTTGAGTATTGTTGTTCAAAATGATATGAAAATTATTGTTTAAAAAGTGTTCTGAAAACACGTATTTAAAGTACTCATAATGCAAAAAATATGGTTGGTATTATATTTTTAATAACGTCTTTTCAAAAATGAAAAAACATAATTGTGTGTTTGGTATATGTGTGTGTTTTTTTTTTAAGTAATGACATGTAATCTAATCAGTGAGACCTACAGTTTTTAAAATATTTACAAAAGTGTCATTAAACAATATTATTTGAAAACAAATGAAAAAACATAATTGTGTGTTTGGTATGTGTGTGTGTGTTTTTTTTTTAAGTAATGACATGTAGTCTAATTAGTGGGACCTACAGTTTTTAAAATATTTATAAAAGTGTCATTAAACAATATTATTTGAAAATTGAAAACTAGTAAAGAGAGTTTTTTAAATTCAGTATCTAAACATTCTAAAATGAGAAACGTAACTCAAATGCTCCTAAAAAAAAAAACATTTCTACCAAATATGTTTTTTTTTGGACCCTCAATTTTTGGTATTTAAACACTAAAAATTGTTTTTTGAGTTACGGTTACCAAAAATGCATCCTAAAATTCCTTAAGTGGAATATGTAGTTTTTTAAATTTTGTTTGGCCCAACCTTTGATGCAAAGGTCGTTGGCCCAATGCAACCCAAGATGGCACGGATCCACTAATTGGCCACCACACTTGCTTAAATAAATAAATAAAAAGCTCAACCTCTTATTAAAATATATCTATATAGATTTTATTTATTTATTTATAGAGTTTCAAGTTCCAACCCAGGACGTTTGTTTTTGTGATATTTTTTTTTTTTTTTTTTTTATGGGAAATACAGAAACTTTATTGAAAAGAAGAGAATAAGCTACATAGCCTCCCGAAACACAAGGGAATCAAGAAAGGGTGGGCTTTCCTCTATCCATGTTACAAATTCATTAATTCCTTTAGCAAGTCGTGCCAAGGTATGTGCTGCTTGGTTGGTTGTCCATCTCATGTGTTGAAACTGAGTCTGCTGAAAAGCTTGTATTCGGTGAAGAGTTCCTTCAATGATGTCCACAATTGTGACCCGGGGTGTAATGGTACCACATAGAGCATCAAAAACTTCCTTCAAGTCGCTCTCAAAAATCACCTCCCTGACCCCAACCTCCCATGCAAAGGAGACTGCTACATCCACGGCTTTTGCCTCTGCCTCCAATGGTCCCAGCGGTAGTGGTAAGTACTTACTCAACGCGACTATCACTGATCCCTCATGGTCGCGTATTATAACCCCGATGCCGATGGTGTGAAGGTCAGAAAAAATGGCGGTGTCGATGTTAACTTTGTACCATGGATGTGAAGGTGGAATCCAACGAGGGTCCGCTTGTTCCTTGAAGAGAGGCCGAGCAAGGTGAGCTAGCTGGAATTCATCGAGGACGGAGCGAGCTTTGTGGATAATCTCATGGCTGGTCTGTTTGGTGGAGCCAAGCCTTATCTTGTTGCGATTGTACCACATGCACCACGCCACTGTGATAATGAGCTCGACCAAGTCATTTCCCATGTGCTGCACAATGAAGAGGTACCAGAGAAGATCAATAAACTCTCTGAAGCTGACACCTGTAGCATCGAAAGGTATTCCCGTGGCCAACCATACTTCACGTGCCTTAGTGCAATCCCAAAACATATGTCCGCTTGTTACTTCAGCCCGGCCACATGCTTCACAGGTGGCATTATCAACCACTTAGCAATAGCAAAGATTTACCTTCGTAGGGAGGATGTTGCGGCTTGCTTTCCATGCAAAGGTTTTCAGTTTGTTAGGGATATCAAGGCTCCAGATTCTTCGCCAAAACTGTCCCATCATATCATTGGTAGAGGCACCCTCCATGGTGGTATTTGGTGACATAGTGATGGCCACTTTGTAGGCGCTATTTACTGTGAAACATCCTTTAGGTGTATAGGCCTAAACTATGCGGTCATTAATACGTCATTGACTCCGTGGGATGCCTAGGATGGTCTGTGCTTCAATAGGTAGGAAAATCTGCTTGATCCAATCAACCTTCCATTCACTTGTCTCCTCATCGATGAGCTCGGAGACCGTGGAATCAATGTGGAGTGTATTTAGCAAAGTGACAGCACGAAAAGTAGATGGTTGTGGGATCCATCTGTCTCTCCACACTCGGATAATAGTACTATCTCCCACCTGCCAATGGTGACCAGCATCGACAATGTGTTGGGCTGCCATGAGGCTTCGCCATGCATAGGAAGGTTTTTTGCCAAGCTCTGCATGGAGAAAATCACTGTTAGGAAAATAACGAGCTTTGAGAACACAGTATACCAGTGAGAGTGTGTTTGTCTACAGCCACCAGCCTTTGTTTTGACAGGAGCGCCAAGTTAAAAGCACGAAGGTCTCGAAAGCCAAGCCCCCCATCCTTTTAGGAGCACACATTTTATCCCAGTTCAACCATGCCATCCTATTTTTTCTGTTTGACTGTCCCCACCAAAAAGTACGAACCATGCTAGTTAACTTATCACACAAGGTGTCTGGCAGCTTGAAAACACTCATCGTGTAAATAGGGATGGCTTGAGCCACTGCTTTGATGAGGATTTCCTTCCCTACTTGTGAGAGCATTTTTCCTTCCACCTGAAGAGCTTATTGTCCAGTCTTTCTTTTAATGCACAAAAGGTGTTTTTCTTAGATCTACCAATGAAGGAAGGTAATCCCAAGTATGTTTCATGCTGCTTGATGACATCCGCTCCAAAATGGTGCTGTATATACTCCTTAGTTTCTTGAGGAGTGTTATGGCTGAAGGATAATGAGGTCTTCTCTTGATTGAGTTGTTGGCCAAATGCTTTTTCAAACGTCTCCAAAATATGTTCCAAGCAGCTACAATCATCACTGGTGGCTTGACAAAAAATGATATTGTCATTGGCAAAAAAGAGATGTGATATCTAGGGGCCCTGTAGACAGGCAGCTACTCCTTGCAATCCTCCATTTCTTGTGGCTTGACGGAGAAGAGCTGATAGTCCTTCTGCACAAAACAAGAAAAGAAAAGGAGATATGGGGTCCCCTTGCCGCAAGCCCCTTGTAGGGGTGATGTGGCCTCGGGAGGTACCATTAATCTGGACATAGTATGTGACTGATGTAACACAAAGCATCATAATGTTCACCCATCTATTAGAAAAACCCATTTTTAGCATAATTTCCTTTAGACACCCCCATTCCACTCTATCGAAAGTTTTACTCATATCAAGTTTCAAAGCCATCTCCCCCTGCCGCCCGTTTCGTTTGTTGTTTAAGTAATGCATGGTCTCAAAAGCAACTAATACATTGTCTATGATAAGGTGAGAGGACATGAAAGTACTTTGATTTTCACTAACAATATCTGGAAGGAAGCACTTCAGTCTATTTGCTAGAATTTTGGAGGCAAGTTTAGAGATGACATTACTCAAGTTGATGGGTCTATATTGAGTTATCTTTGTAGGGTTCTTCACCTTCGGTATGAGCACAATATGGGTTTCATTAAATTTGAGCAGGATAATTCCCAAGTTTAAAAAATAAAGTACTGCATTGGTGACACACTCACCTGATAAGGACCAAAAGTGCTGATAGAAGAGAGGGGCATGCCATCTGGACCTGAAGATTTTTTCAGGTGCATTTGCTTGAGTGCCTTGTGAACTTCCTCAGCTTGAAAAGTTTAGCAGAGATACTCATTCATGGGGCCAATGACAACAGGTTCAATTGCCTCAACTACAGCCGCTGTATCCATTAGGCCATTTGCCTGAAAAATGCCAGTGAAGTAATTTAAGATAACCCATTCCATGACTTAGTCATCTTCCTGCCAAACCCCATTCTCATCAGTAATATCCCGGATTGAGTTTCGCTCCTTACAGTTAGAAGCTTTTTGGTGAAAAAAGGACGTATTTCGGTCACCATCAGTTATCCATAGGTGCCTGGATCTCTGATGCCACATTGTGTTTTCTGCATCAAGCTAACAATTGAGAGAGTTTCGGACCTCGTGAATTTTTTCATAATTCTGCTGGGGGTGCTGTTCCAATGATTGTAATATGGCCTGTAACCGTTTAATCTGCCTACGCACATGTCCAAACTATGATTTGTTCCATGCAGATATGCGTGCTTTGTAGCTGTCCAAGCAGTTGGAGATTTTGGCACCCTCCGGCCTATATAAGCCTTCCGTCTATGCTTCTTCAACAACCTCAGCACAGCGTGGGTCTTTAAGCCACATTGCTTTGAATCGAAAAGGTGGGAGGTAGCGTTTTTGACGTGGTTTCACAGTTGGTAGACAGACCACAAGCATGGAGTGGTCAGATGTGGACATCGAGAGATGGTGCACCATGGTTCCGGGAAAGTTTCTCTTCCATGCAGCAGTGGCGAGAGCTCGGTCTAGGCGAATGTGGATACGACCTTCTGTAGGGTGGTTCCGAGACCATGTAAGAGGAGAGCCCATGTGACCTAAATCCACAAAGCCACAATGTGAGATGGTAGTATGGAATCGGTCCATTTGTCTGGTTGGACGTAGGCTTCCACCCGCCTTCTCTGTACAGCTAATGATCTCGTTGAAGTCGCCCAAACATAGCCACAACAATGAATTGGAGCTTCCAAGTGATTTAAGCAAAGTCCATGTTTCCTTACGTTTGCTCGTATCGGGATGGCCATAGAAGTCAGTGAGCCGCCATCTCAGACCTGTATCTGCACATACTATATGGGCATCAATAAACCAACGGGAAAAATTCTAGACATGTACCTGAGTGTTTTGTTTCCACAAGAGAGCCAAGCCACCACTCAAACCATCAGAAGAAACCACCAAGCCTTGGTTGTAATCCCAATTCTGTTTCATGTTATTTAGTTGCTCAGTGGTAAGTTTAGTCTCCATCAAGAAGACACAAATGGGAGCTTTTTTCTTCCATGCTCTCTTAAAAGCACTAACTATTCGGGGGTTCCCAAGCCCCCAATAGTTCTAGCTTAAAATACTCATTATTCTCGGTAGTGCTGCCAAGTAGCCACTGTCGATCCCAAATTGTCTGCCATGAGCTTACCCAAGGTTTTTGCTTCCTCATCTAAGAGCTTTTGTTCCTTATCATGGAGTGTTTTTGCTTCATCATCTGAGAGTTTTTGTTTCTTGTCATGGAGTGTGTTTGCATGGGAGTGTTTTACATGGATTTTATGTTTTGGGCCCACAAGGTGTCCACTAGAATCACTTGTGTCTATTATTTGTCTAGGTGGGCCCAGTCTACGCCAGGTGCCAAGTGGTGGGCCAGTGTTCACTGTTGGGCTAGAGTATGTGGGGCTGGTGGTTGTTTTCTGGGTTTCTAGAATGTCAAGGTTCAGTGTCTCCGTGATGTGGGGCTCTGGTATGGTGTGGGGAGTATTTGGGTGGATGGTATTTAAAGCTTCTAGGTTTTCCTTTGATGGGATGGCTGACTTTATGGAGCTTAAAAAGGTAAGTAATGAAGTTTCCATAATTGTACTTGGTGCCAGCTATGTGATTGGGTTTGTCAGGTTTGAGTTTTGAAAAGAATTCAAAACTCTATCAATTTCCATGATATGCGCATCAAATAAATTCGGGTCGGATAGGATCTTTGTGTTTGTTGGCACTATGTCGAGATTTGTTTCATGAATCACGGCAACAGCGAGTTGTATAGTGTTGGGTGGTGCCAGTTGTGGGTGCATATCTTTTGTCACTAATGGTGATGGGCGCATGGAAGGGGATGGTGTGGGTCGATGGGGTCGTGGTGGTGCAGAAGGTTTTGTCGTTTTGGTATGGACAACTTGCGATGGTTGGACGTTAGTCATGGTGGCTCGTAGCCATTGGCCATATTGTTGGTCTTCCTTGCTCAAAGTTTCGCTGTTGTTTGACCATAGTTTGCAGTCCCTCTCGTCGTGATTCAAGAGGCCACACCAGTAGTAGAAGATGGGCATGCGCTCATATTGAAATGAAATCCAATGGGGTACTGAATCTCCCAGGTCCATGTACCGGCCTCAGCAGAGAGGGTGGGTGATATTAATATTAACGCGAACTCTAAGGCAGCGTCCACGACATTCTCCAGTCGGTGAGGCATCTTCCTGCTCAACTTTGCTGAAAGTATTTCCTATGGTTATGGCGTTGGTTCTGTTCATACGACTGAGAGGGAGGTCGTGGATTTGGATCCAGAACAAGGCGGTGTTGAAGTTTGCGTCATCCACTGATTCTTTCATACCGGGTTTGTATAGGCTTATCAGGTATTTGTCAAAAGTCCAAGGCCCTTGAGAGATGATTTTTTGCGTGTTGGCATTGTCGGCAAACAGTAATAGTACCTTATTTGACATAAGGTCTCTGACTTCGAAGTCCTTTACGAAGCACCACATGCTCTTTAGTGTTTGCGAGAGAGCTTTTATGTTAACTCGACGCTTGGTAAAGAGTTTCGCTACAAGAATTCTACTATTATCTTCCATGTCTTGTGCTAAGGGGATCGTTTGACACTCTTTTGCATGAAGAGAGAGGCGGGCACATTGTCCAGCGAGGTCTTCCATGGTGATAAGGGTAGTGGGAAGAGAGGAAAGGGGAGGAGTTTTTGTATGGAGGGGGCTAAGGATTCCACCAGGCATGGGGAAAGGGGAGGCCTATAGTAGGCAGGAGGGTTTTATCGCTGCATGCTCCCAGTAGAGAGCAAACGAGAGAAAAGTTTCATCTTTGTCAATGCATGCTTGTGATTTTTGTCTTTAATCTCTTATTCAATCATCAAATACTTTGCTAGTTGAGCTAATTAGAACTCACAAAATATATAAATAGTTATTATTAGTACTTCTTCGTATTTATTGTCTGTTTAAACCATCTAAAATACACATTAACACATAAGTTACTTCATACTCTTATATAGGCTCATAGCATGCTGATGAGTTTTTTTTTTTTTTTTTTTTTTTTTTTTTTTTTTTTTTTTTTTTTTTTTTCTCTCTCTCTGTTGGCTGAATCCGAATGAGAACATTGGTACATATACTATTACCACGTACCCTAATTAATTTTGTTTTTAGTGAATCTTACTCTAATTAATTGACACCTTAGTAGTTTCCTATCATTTCAATACTTTATGTTGGAGAAAAGCATCTTTAATGGCGTTTTCAATAAGATAATCTTTCAAATCAAGAAAGAATTATTATTAAATCATTTATATAAAAAAGTCATATATAAACATTTTTTGCGGTAAAAGAAATAATTATAAGATTTTGTGCTTTTATATATATATATATATATATTGAGAATACTAAGTATTTTTAACATACTCACAGCGAGATGGGAGAATGTTTTTTTAAGAAACTTACAGTGGTGTATATCCAAAATAGTCTAACTCTTGCATACACAGCACAAGCTTTAAATCTCTTTTACTCACACTAATTTTCTAATGTGGGATTAACCCACTATTTTTTCTTTTGAGAATACTAAGTATTATATATATATATATATATATAGTATTTTAAAAGGGTTATGCTAATGAGTGTTGTGGGTGAGAAAGCCCAACGCCACATGTTGGGCCTGTGGCCCAGTTCAGATACGACTCCCTTTCCGAAGAGGTTAAAAGTATCAATGCTCTGCCATCTTGGTGGAAGTGCAATCCATAAGGGACAAACGCTCCGTCCGAAGACAACCTGGACGGGCCGAAGGGACCCTACCCAACGGAGCAGCCCAGAACTTGATCGAGTAAACGTGCTAAAGATCTCCCTGCCAGGGCAGAACTTCAGGCATGCCTAACTGCGTAGCTATCACGAAATATCTTGCCAATAAAGCTGCCACCGCCACATTTAATGCACTGCAGCAACTTTCCTGGCCGCATTTATGTGGAAAAGACACCTGAACAGTGCGTCTTCACCCACCACCACTCACTGCAAGTTAAAGCAAACGGCTGATGTGACTAGTACTCAAGTGGGGTGCCTAGATGAAGGACAAATGTGCGGTGAAGATGGGAAAAGGGTGTATATATAAGGGAAACAAGTCTCACAGCGAGGGGGGAGAAAAAGATTTGTATTCACTAAGCCTTTAAATAAAAGAGCCTCTTCGGACTACAGGGATTTATTTTGTTACAGTCCTGACTCAGTCCTTTTTCTTTCATTATTGGCTTTGTTCATCTGGACCGTTGCTAAATCCACCATTAGCCCAGTTGTTTAACCCATTCTCTACAAATTTATTGTGGGAAATTTGGTGGGCTCATCATACAGAGTGTTGGTGCCTGGCCCAACAAATTTTAGACCCCACAATTGGCGTCGTCTGTGGGAAACAGCTTGAGCAAAAGTGGGAGCAACACCTCAAAAGATGGCTGAACCAAGGCAACAACCAGCTGAATCCAGGTCGTCTAAGCACACCGATCCTTTTCTTCATCTGGAGCGGAGGCAGGGTCGTGAAGGAAGTGTACACACCGCACGTGACGATCAAAACCAGTCGCATGGGGAGAGCTACATGTCCCATGCAGAGAAAAACGAAGACATGCAGAGGGAAATAGACAGGCTCAAAAGGGAGTTGCGCCATGCGAAGAGGAAGCGCAGCCCCTCATATTCTGACGAAGATTTGGAGGACGAACAGGATGTTGGCTACAAACGGAAACATCGAACGCCGGTCAGCGAATCATTTACCTGTGAAGAAATGCGTCATGACGAGAGGAACTTTCAGAATCCCTTACCGAGAGGCGCAGGGAACGATGCTATGAGCAAAGCTCTGGATCAGATCTCTCGGTCTCCTTTTACACGTAATATCGAGGGTGCCAGACTTCCCAGGCGTTTCCACCAACCTACGTTCACCATCTACAATGGCCGGACCGACCTAATGGAACACGTGAGTTATTTCAACCAGCGAATGGCGGTTCACTCCAGGGACGAAACCCTGATGTGCAAAGTTTTTCCCTCCAGTTTGGGACCAATAGCCATGAGATGGTTCGATAGTCTGAAGGCAAACACTATTAGCTCTTTCCAAGAGCTAACCCAGGCTTTTGGGTCCCGTTTCGTCACTTGCCGAAGGGTTCCACAGTCCGTGGCCTCGCTGTTGTCCGTCAGCATGAAAGGGAACGAGACTCTGAAGTCATATTCGGATAGATTTTGGAAAACATACAATGAGGTAGAGGAAGACTGTGAATCGATGGCTGTTAGCTCTTTTAAACTGGGCCTCCCCACTGAACACCCCTTGAGAACGTCTTTGACGCGCAAGCCTGCCACCAGTATACGCCAGTTGATGGACAGGATCGATAAATACAAAAGAGTTGAGGAAGATCAGCAGCAGAGTAAGGGAAAGGAGAAGGTTATCCCTCAGGAGGGGAGAGATTTCAGGTCGGACAGGCAGAATCACAACAGGCCTAGGAAGGACTGGGCCGGACAAAGCACAGCGAACTTCCAAACGGTCAATGCAGTTTTTCGCGAACCAGTGCACCAAGTCCTGGATAAGATAAAAAACGAACCATTCTTCAAAAGGCCGAACAAGATGGTGGGAAACCCTGAAAGGCGCAACCACAATCTTTACTGCCAGTATCACCTGGACCATGGCCATACTACTGAGGACTGCAGGAGCTTGTGGGATCATTTGGATCAGCTGGTTAGCGAGGGCAGGTTAAAGCACCTCCTGCATCACTCATATGGTCAGGGAAATCAAACCAGCACGGGGCCCAGGAGGGGTGATTTTGTAAAACCTCCCTTGGGAAGGATCAATGTCATTTTTGCTGCACCAGGGAGGACAGGGTCTTGCCCATCCAGGATATTGTCAGTTGCTCGGGTACCCTCGAATAAGGTTAACAGAGAGCCGAAGAGGCCTAGGACAGACGTCCCTGTTTTGGGTTTTTCGGAAGATGACAAAATAGGAACTGTACAGCCCCATGATGATGCCCTGGTAGTCACCCTGAGAATAGGCGAATACGACGTCAGAAGGGTGATGGTGGATGAGGGCAGCGCTGCAGAAATAATGTACCCAGATCTATATAAGGGGCTGAACTTGTCCCCCGAAGACTTGACTCCGTACAGTTCCCCTTTAGTCAGTTTTGATGGAAACGTGATCATTCCGAGGGGGCAGATCAGACTCCCTGTGCAAACCGGTACTGAGATTGTGGAGGTAGATTTCATAGTGGTGGATGCCTACTCACCCTACACCGCTATTGTAGGCAGACCTTGGCTTCATACCCTTGGGGCTGTGTCCTCCACACTACACCAGAAGGTTAAGTACCCCTCTGAGGGGGTAGTTGAAGAAATTCGAGGGGATCAGGCTATGTCCAGGCAATGTCTAGTGGCAGCCATCCAGCACGAGCAGCATGCCGAGCCCTCAAACTGTGACAAGGAGAGTTTATAGCAATTAAAGTCTTCGGCGCCAGACACCGGAACCTCGGCCGGAGAAGTAGAGTGCGAAGGCTTAACAAGAATAGTTGTTGATAACGATCCGGAGAAGTTCTTTCAGGTCGGATCTATGCTGCCTCCTCAGGAGAAGGGGGAGTTGATGGAATTCCTCAGAGGAAACGTTGATGTATTTGCATGGGACCCTGCGGAAGCCCCGGGGGTAAGCCCAGATTTTATTTGTCACCATCTAAACGTAGATCCCACCATAGTCCCCAAGAAACAACCGCTCCGGTGACCATCGAAGGAACACGCAGATGCAGTCAGGGAAGAGGTAACGAGGCTCAAGCGGGCAGGGGCCATTAAGGAAATTTTTTACCCCGAATGGCTGGCCAACACAGTGGTGGTAAAAAAGAAAAGTGGGAAATGGCGGGTGTGCGTGGACTTCACTGATCTCAATAGAGCTTGTCCGAAGGATCCATTTCCCATGCCAAAGATAGATCAACTAGTTGACGCTACCGTTGGGCACCCTCGGATGAGTTTCTTGGACGCCTTTCAAGGCTACCATCAGATACCACTGGCACTCGCCGATCAGAGCAAAACTGCTTTTGTAACCCCTGTAGGAAATTACCACTACAAGGTAATGCCGTTTGGCCTGAAGAATGCTGGGGCTACCTATCAGAGAATGATGACCAGGATGTTTGAGCCACAGCTGGGCAAAAGCATGGAGGTTTATATTGACGACATGGTGGTTAAAAGCAAGGTTATCACGGAACATATTGGGGACCTTCGGGACATCTTTGAAATTCTGAGGAGACACAGACTACGCTTGAATGCCTCCAAATGTTCGTTCGGTGTTGGATCGGGCAAGTTCCTGGGGTATATGGTCACTCATAGGGGAATCGAAGTTAACCCCGACCAGATAAAGGCCATCAACGACTTGCGAGCTCCTCAGAACCCTAAGGAAATCCAGAAGCTGACTGGGATGACCGCTGCCCTTAACAAATTCATTTCCAGATCAGCCGACAGGTGTAGGCCTTTTTTCTCGTTAATCAATAAGTGGAAGGATTTCAAATGGACGGAGGAATGTGCTATTGCTTTCCAGCAACTTAAGGACTACCTAGCTAGACCTCCCATCATGTCCAGTCCCGAGCCAGATGAAGTCCTGTTTGCCTACATTGCTGTGGCTCCTAGTGCTGTAAGCTTGGTGCTGATCCGGACAGACTGTGGCGTGGAAAAACCAGTCTATTATGTGAGCAAATCGCTGCAGGAAGCTGAGACTCGTTATTTGCCCCTAGAGAAGGCCATTCTGGTTGTTGTGCTGGGTACTAAGAAACTGCCCCACTATTTCCAAGCTCACACCGTCATAGTCCTTACCCAGTTCCCACTTAGAACAATACTCCGAAGTGCGGACTACACAGGGAGAATTGCCAAGTGGGGGACGATGCTGGGGGCTTTTGATATTAAGTACATGCCCCGCACGTCGGTGAAGGGCCAGGTCCTTGCGGACTTGGTCGCAGAATTCACAGAGCCCCCTTTAGACGAAGTAACCCCAACATTGGCCGCTGAGAATAGGACCGTTGGCATGGTCTCCTCACGGAACCCCTCGCCCTGGGAGGTGTACGTTGATGGCGCATCAAATCAAAGGGGCTCTGGAGTGGGGCTTGTGCTGTTAACCCCAGAAAGAATTACCATCGAAAAGGCTTTAAGGCTGAATTTCTCAGCAACGAATAATGAGGCGGAATATGAGGCTCTACTGATGGGGATGAGGATGGTACGAAGGTTAGGGGGAAAGTCGGTTGAAGTATTCTCGGACTCGAGATTAATCGTCGGCCAAGTGCAGGGAGAATTTGAGGCGAAGGATGAGAGGATGCAGGGGTACTTGAGCCTAGTTAAGTCCCTGCAATCAGAGTTTGAATATTTTAACCTGCAGCACATCCCCAGAAGTGGCAACACACATGCAGACTCATTGGCCACCCTTGCCACCTCTTCGGCACAGGCATTGCCGAGGGTTATCCTCATCGAGGACATGCAGGAGCCTACGGAAATAAGAAAAGAGTCACTCCAAGTTCATTGCGTTAGAGCCGACCCGTGCTGGATGGATCCCATCATCAAGTTCTTGAAGGATGATGTGTTGCCCTAAGAAAAAGAGGAAGCGGACAAAATACGAAGAAAGGCCACAAGGTTCTGGCTGTCCGAGGAACGGAAACTTTATAAACGTTCCTATTCGGGCCCGTACTTACTGTGCATGCGCCCTGAAGCGGCTGAGTCACTACTGGAAGAATTGCATGAAGGGATATGTGGGAGCCATACGGGAGGTAGGTCCTTGGCCCACCGGGCCATCACGCAGGGTTATTGGTGGCCATATACGCAAAGAGAGGCCCACGAATACGTAAAAAAGTGCGACCAATGTCAACGGTTCGCGCCGAACATACATCAGCCAGGCGGTAACCTCAATCCACTATCCAGCCCATGGCCTTTTGCTCAATGGGGTCTGGACATTGTAGGCCCTTTCCCAAAGGCAGCAGGAAACAGGAAGTACTTGCTGGTCGGGACGGACTATTTCACCAAGTGGGTAGAAGCCGAACCTCTTGCAAATATTAGGGACGTAGACGTGAAGAAGTTCATTTGGAAAAACATCGTCACCAGATTCGAAGTCCCACATACCCTCATCTCGGACAACGGGTTTCAGTTCGATAGCAAAGCTTTTAGAAGTTATTGCAACGAGCTGGGAATCACAAATAGATACTCCACTCCCGCCTACCCCCAGGGAAATAGGCAGGCCAAAGCTGTTAATAAAGTCATTGTTAACGGGCTAAAGAAGAGGTTGGATGATGCGAAGGGTAGATGGGTAGAAGAACTACCCCACGTATTGTGGACATATAGGACTACACCTCGTAGGTCCACTGGGGAGACCCCCTTCTCAATGACCTATGGGGCCGAAGCTGTTATACCTCTTGAGACTGGATTCCCTACCTACAGGACTAGCTATTTTGACCCAGCTAACAACGATGGGCAGCTGGAAAAGAGTTTGGATCTGATTGAAGAACGAAGAGAAAACGCAATGGTCCAATTGGCGCATTACCAGCAGAAACTCAAACAGGGCTATGACGCCAATGTGAGGTTTAGACCCCTTGAGCCTGGTGATCTAGTCCTAAGGAAGGTGGTAGGTAACGCAAAGAATCCAGCATGGGGAAAACTGGGGCCGAATTGGGAGGGTCCATATCGCATCACCTCAAAGGCCAGCATTGGAGCATACTTTCTAGAAGACCTGGATAATCATGTAGTACCCAGGCCGTGGAATGTAAATAACCTCAAAAGGTACTACTATTAAATGAATTCTTCTCTCAGCCATGATTGCATTTTGTTGTGGTAGTTTTCTTCCGAAGTGTTTAAACTTAAATCCAATCATGCCTGCAGTCTTCGGACCAGATGATTTGGGTTAGTTAACACTCCCGTTTACGATTCCTAAGTGTTTAAACTTAAATCCAATCATGCCTGTAGTCCTCGGACCAGATGATTTGGGTTAGTTAACACTCCCGTTTACGATTCCTAAGTGTTTAAATTTAAATCCAATCATGCCTGCAGTCTTCGAACCAGATGATTTGGGTTAGTTAACACTCCCGTTTACGATTCCTAAGTGTTTAAACTTAAATCCAATCATGCCTGCAGTCTTCGGACCAGATGATTTGGGTTAGTTAACACTCCCATTTACGATTCCTAAGTGTTTAAACTTAAATCCAATCATGCCTGTAGTCCTCGGACCAGATGATTTGGGTTAGTTAACACTCCTGTTTACGATTCCTAAGTGTTTAAACTTAAATCCAATCATGCCTGTAGGCCTCGGACCAGATGATTTGGGTTAGTTAACACTCCCGTTTACGATTCCTAAGTGTTTAAACTTAAATCCAATCATGCTTGCAGTCTTCGGACCAGATGATTTGGGTTAGTTAACACTCCCGTTTACGATTCCTAAGTGTTTAAACTTAAATCCAATCATGCCTGTAGTCCTCGGACCAGATGATTTGGGTTAGTTAACACTCCCGTTTACGATTCCTAAGTGTTTAGACTTAAATCTAGTCATGCCTGCGCTCTTCGGACCAGCTGATTTGGATTAGTTTAAACACCCCCTTTTTTTTTTACGTTATTGATCAAATCTGGTGCTTAGCGGAATATGCAAATTTAAAGCCAAAATTACGTCAACAAAAGGTTGCCGCTGTTTTGACTGGCTCTTAGTTATTAAACCATCATTGTTAACCATGATGACACAATCTAACATAATCCGTGAAAGTAACATAGAACAAAAAATATACTTCATTCACTGAAAGGGTAATATCATTACAAAGCAGGTGATAAAGGACCCTAACTATTACATAATTTTAACGTCCTAAGCCTTGTTATGGGGCGCTGAATCAAGCTTCGGCAGATCACCCGCATCTCCGGTCTGAAGAGGAGCTTCGCTCGTCTCGGCTGGGGCTGCAAGGTTTTGACCAGCCGAGGTAGCTTCCAAGGTGTCTAGGAGGTCGCAAAGATCAGGGTCGTAGTAGACACTCCCAGGCTGCCTCAACGTAGATTCTGGGGGAACTCCTGCCGCGTCAAGGCATTTGCCCCACGTTATCTCGCAGTATCCCCTGCAGACCTTGGCAAACTCCTCAGTCAGCCTGGTCTGGGTCTCTTGCACCCCCAGCAGGTAAGCAGCCTGTTTCTCGGCCTCAGCCGCTTCTTTGGCTAACTGGGCGTCTTCCTTGGCCCTGGTAGCAGCATCCTTGGCCTTGTCTAGCTCAGCCCGAAGCTCTCTCACCAACGCCCTCTCTGTCTCCAGATTAATCTCGGTGGTGTACAGCTTCTGGCGTTGGTCTTCAGCTTGCTTTTCAACAGTCCTTAGGCCTGCCTCCGCACTTTTCTTGGCCCTCGTCTCCTCTTTCAGCTGCTCGGAGATGCGGGCGCACTCGCTTTTTGCAGCACCCAGGGCTTTCTCAGCCTCCTCCTTTGATTGGGCCTCAGCTTGCACCTCAATATCTTTCTTCTTATTCCACTCCTCCGCCACAAATATCTGCTGGGCGATCTGCGCAAGTCAAACATTCCCTATTGTTATTTTTTGGACGTTGCTAGAAGAAGATAATAAAGTAAATTCCCTTACCATGCCTAGATCCCTCTTTAGGGATAAGAAAAGTTCCTGCTGGCTGAAGCGCCTGTAGGAATCCATGTCCCTCGGCAAGAGCAGGAGCTGCTCCAAAGCATCCGCAATGTAACCAGCCTTGCCTCCACCATAATTTCTGATGGAGGCATCGTAAGGGATGTCCGCACCATCGAGCATTATCTTTGGGGGCCAAGTCCGAGAACCCCGGCGCACATCGGCGGCTGGGGGGTCTTCCCTACTTTCAGTAGAGGAAGCCCTTTTTCCCCTGGTATCCTGGGCCACCTTCTGCTGCTTGGACCCCTTTTTGGGCACAACCTCAGTGTCTTCAACCTCCGTCACGACCCTTTTCTTCTTTAGATCCGGCAGTGGCTTTAAACTGGGATCTGACGGGGCTTGGGGGGGAAGAGGAGGGAGACCCACGTCCGGTTGAGATTGACCAGTGCCCTTGGAGACGGTTTTCAGTTTCCTATTCTTCATCAGCTCCGATAAGCTCTGCATGTCTTCGTCTGAAGAATAGGCAGACACGATTAGTCTCTCCGGATTAACAGCCAATTGCCTGTCCATTTCCTCCTCGACGTCTATAATTTGAATCTCTTCCGAGGCCTCACCCTCAAATCTAAACTGATCAATCTGCTCGTCAAGTGAGGGTGTAGAAGATGCAACTCCTTCCTCCTCGGCTACTGGTTCAAGGGGAACTTGTGCAACAGGCTGAACAAGCAGCGGTATATCCTGTGGATTTGGATGAGGCACCGGAGCAAGGTCAAAGGGGGCTAAGAAGGTCTTCCGAGCCACGTCAATACGATTGATGCGGCGGTCCCCAAGTGTTATCGCGTTACCAATCGGCTGAAATTCGGACTTCGAAGTATAACCGAGGATAAGGGGAACGGACCGGAGCTGTCCGTCTTCACTTACGAAAATCTCTGACCGAAGAAGGTAGTTCAGAGCCGTAGTATTCGTGAGGCTTAGCCGCGGAGCCACGTGACGTCTATCTGTAAACATTACAACGGAAGTGTCAGAAAAGATCGCAATGTGACGAAAAGAATGCCAAATAGGTAAAAGTAAACAATGTTAGAGAATGTCAATGGGGGAGGTCCCACCTGGCTCTCCTGGCTGGGTTGGGCAATGAATTCCTTCATGCCATGCGCCCGAGACGACCAGATAATCGTCCATCATCCCTTTGTTACACTTGGGGAGACAGGATAGAAGCCTGACGACATCGGATCGGGACCTTAGGTAGTATCCCGCCCCCTCTTTGGTATGACACTCATACATATGTACCACATCGTGCCAGGTTAGGCCCAATCCTAAGTGACGGTTTAGGTCGTCAACTGCCCCTAAAATCCTAAACGTGTTAGGTGCGCACTGGTCAGGGCTAAGCCTATGGGCGGTGAGGTAAGTTCTGGTAACTGGACCCATGGGGATGGTCATCCCCCCTTCCAGGAAAGCGATAATGGGGATTATAACTTCACCCACTTCCCGGTCCGTTAGTAAACCCTCTGTGGGGAAATACTTCAAGCCCACATCCTGAGGAATGCGATATGTCGCCCTAAACTTCTCTATCTGAGATGGGCTGTCCACTAGGTATTTAAATCTACCCATGTTAGTGGAAGGGGAACGTGAAATGACAACAGAAGAAAGTCTACCAAATGGCCGAAGAGACAATCTGGACAGATTTCGAAAATCTCAGGCAAAAAACTTACGCAGAATCAAATTGGGAGGTGTTCTTCAGCCTCGCAGGAGGATTTTAGCGGATTCTTAGACGGGTTGAAGCGGATGACAGGAAAGGCTCTGGAAGTCTGAACGCCTGGTTTCGCTGGAAAGTCTGAAACTTGTTAAATGGGAAAACAACCCCCTCTAGGACTTTATATAGAGGTGGGCAAAATGGTGGGACTTATCCCGCCTAAAACTTTTAAAAGGCAATCTCGTCCTGTTGGATTTGCAACATGCCATCAGATTTTAGACAAGACGCCGCCTGGAGCAATTAATGATGCCTCGGGAACGGCACGACAGCAGCGGTTATAAAGAAGGCGCATAAATTCATGCGCACACACGTGTGGAGTCAAAACTCAATGCCCTCATTTGTCAAAAAATCAAAACCCCACTTTTTCTCTTCGGATGCGAGGTAAAAAGTGAAATTTTGAGGGGCTATTGTGGGTGAGAAAGCCTAACGCCACATGTTGGGCCTGTGGCCCAGTTCAGATACGACTCCCTTTCCGAAGAGGTTAAAAGTATCAATGCTCTGCCATCTTGGTGGAAGTGCAATCCATAAGAGACAAACGCTCCGTCCGAAAACAACCTGGACGGGCCGAAGGGACCCTACCCAACGGAGCAGCCCAGAACTTGATCGAGTAAACGTGCTAAAGATCTCCCTGCCAGGGCAGAACTTCAGGCATGCCTAACTGCGTAGCTATCACGAAATATCTTGCCAATAAAGCTGCCACCGCCACATTTAATGCACTGCAGCAACTTTCCTGGCCGCATTTATGTGGAGAAGACACCTGAACAGTGCGTCTTCACCCACCACCACTCACTGCAAGTTAAAGCAAACGGCTGATGTGACTAGTACTCAAGTGGGGTGCCTAGATGAAGGACAAGTGTGCGGTGAAGATGGGAAAAGGGTGTATATATAAGGGAAACAAGTCTCACAGCGAGGGGGGAGAAAAAGATTTGTATTCACTAAGCCTTTAAATAAAAGAGCCTCTTCGGACTACAGGGATTTATTTTGTTGCAGACCTGACTCAATCATTTTTCTTTCATTATTGGCTTTGTTCATCTGGACCGTTGCTAAATCCACCATTAGCCCAGTTGTTTAACCCATTCTCTACAAATTTATTGTGGGAAATTTGGTGGGCTCATCATACAGAGTGTTGGTGCCTGGCCCAACAAATTTTAGACCCCACAAGTGTCTTTAAGGCATTGATTAACAATCCATTTTAGGAAAGTTTTGACACCACTTTTATGGAAAATGAAAAAAATTGTCAAAACATTAATTGCTTTTATTTTTTCTTTTCCCATAAAAATTTTCTTTAAATGGATTATTAATCAACGCCCGAAGGGCATTCGTTAGCATTTTCTATTTTTAAAAGGGTTTTACTAATATATGTTTTTAAGGCATACATTAATAAATCATTTTAGGAAATTTTTTTTATGAAAAAAAAAATGATTAACTGTTTTGAGAATTTTTTAATTTCTCATAAAAACTTTTATAAAATAGATAATTAAATGTGGGCATACATTAATTGGACCATTTTTCAAAATGAAAAGAAAGAAAGAAAGGAAATGTAAGGATTAAGGGCCCGTTTGGTAGAAGGATTTGAGTAATGTTATTTGTAGTTTTTTAAAATATGTGTGAATAAAAAAAAAATAAAATTATTTAAAAACTGAAAATATGAGTTTGAACTTGCCTAACAAACACATCTTAAATCCCTCTTACTTTAGTAAGTGAAGATGGATGCGTGGATGTGTGTGCTATTATCCATTTATAAGAGCATTCCCATCAAGAATGCTATAAAATATAGCATTTAGCATCTCAAAAAGTTACTTTATTCATTTTAACAACTCACTTTACAAAACACCCAACATCAAAAGTTCTATTATTTTACCATTTCATTTAAATATTCTTTTTTTTATGTTTTCTTTATTTTTTCTTTATGTTTTCAATTAACTACCATAACTAACTACCACAAGTACCCTGCAACATTACTGCAAAGTAGTATTGGAGAGAATTATTCTTAGCTTTTTTTTTTTGTTTTTTTTTTTTTTTTTTTTTTTTTTGTTTTTGGAATTCATTCTCTTAGCATTCAATAATTGATAAGAATCCATAAAACACTAGCGTCATTTATCAAAGAAACAATAATAGGATGATCACTTATTAAATGGAACATATCCATTTTCATTTATATTGTCGAAATTTTGCATCAAGTTTGAGATGTCAACAACCATAATTTTTTCCTGCCAACTTGGTGTGCAACTAAAATTACAGACTTGAGCTACTCTTTTACTATTACACATAAACAAAATTATGCAGCAACCAAGCCATTTAGCTTTGACAGCATTTTCCACCACGGCTTCTTGAGTTGCTGCATTAGCTGTTGATGCTCCACTGCTGGCAGCAGCTATCCAGTACAGAAATCCAGCAACTACCCAGTGCAGAGGAAAAAACAGCAGTTAAATTAAACCAGTGCAGAATGAGAAAACAACAGCCCATGCTCTGCAGGCAGCAGCTATCCAGTGCAGAAATCCAACAGCTATCCAGTGCAGAAAAACCAGTGCAGAGGAAAAAGCAGCAGTCAAATTAAAACCAGTGCAGAGGAAAAAGCAGCAGTCAAATTAAAACCAGTGCAGAGGAAAAAACAGCAGTTAAATTAAAACCAGTGCAGAAAAACCAATGCAGAGGAAAAAACAGCAGTTAAATTAAAACCAACAAAAACAATATCCAATATAGATGGGATGAGGTAGTATCACATTATCTTAAAGTCCAGCAAAAATCACATCAATTGAACTATTAATCAAGCCAAAAAAATTTGTAAATCACTTGGGGCATCTAATGAAGACCAGCATTGGTATGAACCCTAAAAACACATGACCAACAATGTCTCTAGACTCAAACAGAAATAATAGAAAAGAAGATGCTATCACACAACTAATTTCTAAATTCTTTTGCTAGCAAAGAAAATGCAGGTAAAGAGAAAAGAAAGAAATAAAACTGACAAATCTTTTTGATTGATAAACTACACATCAATAGTAATAATCCTTGAAACAATTCCTTGATTTAACCTAGTCTCATCATCATCTATTATCCATGAAAGCAAAATCCTCCCAATCCAACAATTTGTTGACACAAGTCCTTTGTAAAATGAAAAACCAGTACATGAACAATGAAAACTAAACATTTTCCTTAGTTATCTTAGCAAACAAATAAAAGGAAATAAAATTCCAGTGCATTTGGCATTAAGTAATCCATCAGAATTCTCAAAACCACCCAACCATCAATCACTAGTTCACATACCAGTTCTATTTTTATTTTTATTTTCATTCTTTGTTTAGGACTTTTGCTCAAGCTTACAAGTGCAGCCCATGATAACAAAATCCAAACACAAATTGTCAAAAAGCAACCAAATTTGCATTGATCACACCATAAAAGGATCAAGATATAACATCAACAAAAGCAACCAATCCATTTGTGAAATCACAGCAAAACTCAAAGCTTTCAATAAACACTCTAAAAACATCTCAATGCTTTATTTGTTCAATAAAGCTTTCAATAAGTACCATATCATATGACTAGCACATGTGGGTGAAGAAACTAGAGTAAATATTAGTTCTCAACAACCAAGGAAATGAAAATGAATGGGAAATAAGGATCGCAACAAATCCTATTATGGTTTATATGTTGACCAAAGTTTAATTTCATGTGTGTAGAGAAAAATGCAAATCTGTCTAAAATATGTTCAATATATAAAACTCTAAAGATGATACTAGAATTTTAAGGAGGAATTTCAGCAAACACAAACCTGTGCTTCACGTTCAATGCTGTTATCCTGAGGAGTGAAGCAAGATTGCTGGTATCGCTCTAGTGTTTTGGTTATACTGCAAAAAAAGAATTGAATACTAATAATTAAAAACATATGTTAGACAAGCATGAGTTTGCATATTTGAGCCTAACCCAATAACAACTTGCATCAAGAGACAAGAACAATGAAAAATTGGCCTCAATTACCACTGATAGTATCGCGGAAACAATTTTTTTCATAAAAAATCAAATGCCCTAATAGCTTAATCTTCTTTTAACTATGCTCATGAAACCACAATTTCATGTTGTATATGCAGCATGTCAAAAATCTGTCTCCACTATTTCCAACTAAATAACTCTCTTCATACTATTTTTCAAAGGGATTTACCTTGTATGATACTTTATGAAATTAATGGATAGAGATGCATTTTTTTTGCAGTGGTCAATACTTTTCCTTATTATATATTTCCATAAAAGAAAAAAATATGCATAACTAAATGCAAACTCTGATGTACTAATAACTAAGAGATAGTTGATTATTTAACTTCTTTTTCCCCATTAATCTTTTGTGGGAAATCCAACCAAATAGGCTACATTTTCACCAAAGCCTAAGTATGTGATAACAGTCAATGAACTATAACAAGAACAAGAACTGAAAACTGAGCAGAAATTGAGTGTGTTTGTGTTCCTAACTATCAATGAAGTCAAAGACACTTTCAACTCTGAAAATACAACAAGAAGAATGCTTTCCAATATATCATCATGATAAATTCCACAAAAACATTTCAAAAAGAAACAATTAAAGATTCAGACTAAAATCATAGAAAGATTGACAGATATAACTAACCTGTTTGGAGTTGAATCGGCTAGAAGTTTTGCCCCAATCGGTGATGAACTTGTGACAAACTTGTGACAGCAATACAAGACCCACAAAATCCCTAACCCAAAACAAAACCTAAATGGAAGCCTGACCCATGGAGCTTCAGTCTAACCCAAATAGAAGCCTAATCCCCTCCCTTGAACCTTCGGTTTTGAGATGAGAATATGGGTTCGGTCAGGGAGAGAAGAGTGGGCTCGGTATGGGTTCACTCAGAGGAAGAAGAGGCTGTGTTTGTGATGGTGGTTCGGTCAGAGGGAGTAGTAAAGCGGAGATGGGTTTGGCGGCGTGGATTGAGGGAAGGGAAGAGCGGCTTGGGTTGAGGGAGAACGAAGAAAAAAAAAAGAAAAAAAGAGAGAGGAGGCAGAGGCGTAGGCGTGGGAGAAAGAGAGAACCATAAAACAAATGAAGGAAAACCAGTGGAGAGAGGCGCGAGAAGAGAAGCGGGTGGGAGGGACAGTGATTAAACAAATAATTTTTTTTTTTACAATCTTGCTACAGTAGGCTGCTAGAGATAGCAGTCTACTGTAGCGGAATTGCAAATTTTATAAGATTTAGGATATTTGATGGAGTATGTATTTTACCGTTTATAGCATTTAGCATGCTAAAATTTAACTTTTATACCATTTAGCATTCTCAATGAGAATGCTCTAACTTCAAGATGGTTACGTGGACTTTTTTGCTTGTAATTGCTGTGCTGTACACGTACCACTCCTTTCATACGCTGCTGGGGCATAGGAACATTCCTATTTTAGCCCCCCCACCCTAAAAGAAAAAAATCCTATGATATAGAATAAAAAAGTTTTTACATCAGGTCTATCTTTCTCAAAAAAAATAAAAATACAAATTTTTAATTAATAACTAAATTACTACCCTATCAAAAAAAAAAAAAAAAAAAAAAAAAAACTAAATTACTACATTTTACCTAATTGAAACCTAATTAAATAATAAATTTTAGTGGACTTTTTAATATTTAAATATCAATTGAATGCTATTTATTTAACTTTATATAAATATAAATATAAATAAATAAATAAATATATATATATATCATATTATATCATGTACTATATAATAAAATGGCTTAAAAGTTGTAATTGCGCCTAGTGGCTACTCTCACTGATTAGTAAATTAATTATACATTTTTTGTTATGATATATTTCCCCAATTAAGAGATAATATTTAACAACTGTTTAATTTAAGTAAAACTATTTCTCAAAAAAAAAAAATTTAAGTAAAACTTTATCATTTAAATTTCAACAAATTTAAATTCTATTCAAACTAAAAGTCTATTATAAAAAATGTCTAAACTTAAATTCCACACAATAACCTATGTTTTCTTTCTATAAAAAAAAAAAAAAAAAAAAAAAAAAAAAAAAATCTAAGGGATAAGATTTAACAATAATTTAAAACAAATTTAAATTATATTCAAACTGAGAGTCTATTATAAAAATTTTCTATTTTCTAAACTTAAATCCCACATAGATTTTTTTTTTTTTTTTTTTTTTTTCACTCAAGTTGCATGATTCAACAATAATTTAAAACAAATTTAAATTCTATTCAAACTAAAAGTCTTTTAAAAAAAATTCTAAACTTAAAAATCTCTCACAACTCAGGTTTTTGTTTTTATTTTTCCTCAAGTTGCATCTTATTAAATTAATATCTTATTAGGATATTAAGTTATAAAACTCTTGACTAAGGGATAAGATTTAATAATAATTTAATTTAGATAAAGATTTTTCATCTAAGTTTTAGTAATTTAAATTATACTTCAACTAAAAGTCTCTTATCAAATTTTTCAGAACTTATATATATTCTGCCATGATTTTTTGATACAATCCCCCTTAACCACTAAGTCTTCCCTATAATTATATCTCACATAATAAACCTGATGTTATTTTTTTTTTTTTTTCAAAATGCAACTTACACTTATTTTTTAATCTGATAAATTCATCTTACTTATTGTTCTTCACTTTCGAATTTGTGTGCAGGATATTATGCCAAAGGAAGTTTACTATAAAGAAGCAAAATAATGGACATTCATTTAAGTTCTTAGTTCTCTTATATAAGTTTTTATTTTTTTATATTCTCAATTTTTGACTTTGTGTTTGTTTTGATTTTTGGTTTTGGTTATTGTATTTAATCTATGAGTGTGTTGATTTTTTCAATTAAACTATTGTAGAGGCTCAAAATGTAATTGACCCAAAACAATAAAATTTGTAGAGAATGGGTAGGAAGGACTAAGCATAAAACGGGCGGACAACGAATTTAGGCCAAGTGTTTGTAAGGACCATTGATCCTCGGATCTCTCTTAGGATCTCCCTTCTTCTTTTTCAAGCCCCCCTTCTGTTTAGAATCTTGCTAGTTATATAGTCTTATTTTCGTTGATCTTGACCATCCACTTGTCAATTATCTGATCGTCGTGTACAGGAGTTTGTCACATCATATGCAGCTTACAGGCTTTATGTTAGTTCTCAGCCGCCTTTACAGACTTTCTATTAGTTGGGGTAATCGAGATGACTGGGTCCGCCGGTCATGTCTTCATTAAGACGGCCAAAATGTTGGTGGGATATTTTCCCTTTAATGAAGTCGTGATATTTTCCCTTTTAATGAAGTCGGTGCGCCGAGGACAGGTCATCCTCGGCGCGGCCCTTTGGACGTTCTGGGTTCTTTCCCATTGTCCTCGGCCTCAGCACTATCCTCGGCGCGGGCCTTGGGCCGCATGTGATGGGCCAGCGCGGTTAATGTAATAGGGCCCCACAATAGCCCCTCAAAATTCTGCTGCACGTCCCCTTGGGCGGGGAGGAGGATTTTGACTACCTCGGCATGTTTTCTTGGCCTGGTGGATTCTATCTTATCGTCAGCGTTTATCTTTACTTCGGTTATTTTTTCAGCTTTCTTTTTGCGCAAAGTGCCGTCCGAGGATGGTTAGGCTTGAGTTGTTTGTGCTATAACATTCAATTTCTCATGGTTTTTGTCCCTGATGGGGCTCGTTCATTTAGTGCCTGAAAGGGAGTTAGCTTTGCCTTAGTTTTGAACTCGTGATCCGTATAGGAGCCTTGGTCTCGTTTCAGCACTCGTATTCTCATTTTTTGATCATCTGAAGTATCTGGTTTCACCTTGAGGCTTGGGTCCGAGGACCATGCGAGGCCTTGGTTCTGTCCAGTACCTAGTTTTCTCATTTTTTGATCATCTGAAGTATCTGGTTTCACCTTGAGGCTTGGGTCCAAGGACCATGCAAGGCCTTGGTTCTGTCCAGTACCTAGTTTTCTCATTTTTTGATCATCTGAAGTATCTGGTTTCACCTTGAGGCTTGGGTCCGAGGACCATGCAAGGCCTTGGTTCTGTCCAGTACCTAGTTTTCTCATTTTTTGATCATCTGAAGTATCTGGTTTCACCTTGAGGCTTGGGTCCGAGGACCATGCAAGGCCTTGGTTCTGTCCAGTACCTAGTTTTCTCATTTTTTGATCATCTGAAGTATCTGGTTTCACCTTGAGGCTTGGGTCCGAAGACCATGCAAGACCTTAGTTCTGTCCAGTACCTAGTTTTCTCATTTTAATAATCATCTGAAGTATCTGGTTTCACCTTGAGGCTTGGGTCCGAGGACCATGCAAGGCCTTGGTTCTGTCCAGTACCTAGTTTTCTCATTTTTTGATCATCTGAAGTATCTGGTTTCACCTTGAGGCTTGGGTCCGAGGACCATGCAAGACCTTGGTTCTGTCCAGTACCTAGTTTTCTCATTTTTTGATCATTTGAAGTATCTGGTTTCACCTTGAGGCTTGGGTCCGAGGACCATGCAAGGCCTTGGTTCTGTCCAGTACCTAGTTTTCTCATTTTTTGAGTTTATTTTAGCTATTTATCCGGAGCCGTTTGGTTCTTCATTGCTATAGTTTACAATAAGCTATAGATAATTACACTTTTCAAGCAGAAATAATAATAAATACAAGTTGGGGTTGGTGAAGGATGAGACCCTGCCGTGTTCTGCCTCTTCGCTTTGATGGAACCCTTCTGATTACGAGGCGTCTCTTGGGTTGTCCAGGTAACGCGCGCTGACGCTTCGGTGCCTTCTCATTTAATGGGGCGCCTCCCCATTAATGCTAGCCGTGGATCTACGAGGATCTAACGGCTGTTAGGCGCTTTGGAATTTGGGGCGGCATTATTGCCTCCGGAAATCTCTCCCTGGGATTTATGGCAGATTGGCACTCATAAATATCCCACCATCTATATAAGACGCTTCCAGGGCAACCTTCTCCTTCACACTTGACAAAAGTCCATATCAAATTTCTCCCATAAACATCTCCCAAAAAGGCTCCGCCAAACATAGCCGTTTTAGTCCCTTTGAATGAGTGGGCCCTTAAAAAGGGCAATCCTGGGGATGCACAGCCCCTATCAGGAGCCGAGGATGGTACTCCAACTCTGGCCGCCACGCTGGTGTGGAGGTAGGGGAGATCCGAAGACCCTCATTCTTTTCAACCTAACCAGAGGAGGAGCCCTCCTCGCCGTCAGGAGGAAGATCCGGGGAGAACGTAACCACCTTCCCTTGGGTACGGGTCATTGACCCCCCAAGTCGGCTGCATTGGGGGTGGGAGGGAAATCAGGCGGAACCCGGAAACGGAGCCGTCCTGTGCCTCTACCTCTTCCGCCCCTTAATGTAGCTTTCCTATCTTCAAATCCTTCTTCTCTCTTCTCTCTTTTGCTCTTCTACGAGCCTTCCTCTTTTCTTTCCTCCTCTCCTCCTTCACTTCTTTTTTAATATTTGTTCTTCATCTCTTCTTTTCTTCATTTCTTCCTCTACTCTCCTCTTCCACCTTTTGTTCTTCTGCCATTGTTGCTCTCTACCACTTTGTTCCTCTGCCGGCTTTATCAAGCGTCTGCCTTTGTAGTTAGCTTTAGAACAAGCCCCCTGGGCATTACTTGTAAAAGATGTAATCTTTTTCCATATATGAATAAAAGAAGTAGACTTATTTTACACGTTGTCTCTTTTTTTTTTTTTTTTTTGCACTTGTTTCTTGTTGCTGTAGACTGCCGGATAAATATTGTTGCTAAAAACTGCATGGATCGACATCTCTTCTCGATTGATTTGTCGTTTTGTTTTCCATTCCCCAAACGTCGCGCCGCTGATGCACAAGTCCTTCCCCACAGACGGCGCCAATTGTAGAGGCTCAAAATGTAATTGACCCAAAACAATAAAATTTGTAGAGAATGGGTAGGAAGGACTAAGCATAAAACGGGCGGACAACGAATTTAGGCCAAGTGTTTGTAAGGACCATTGATCCTCGGATCTCTCTTAGGATCTCCCTTCTTCTTTTTCAGGCCCCCCTTCTGTTTAGAATCTTGCTAGTTATATAGTCTTATTTTCGTTGATCTTGACCATCCACTTGTCAATTATCTGATCGTCGTGTACAGGAGTTTGTCACATCATATGCAGCTTACAGGCTTTACGTTAGTTCTCAGCCGCCTTTACAGACTTTCTATTAGTTGGGGTAATCGAGATGACTGGGTCCGCCGGTCATGTCTTCATTAAGACGGCCAAAATGTTGGTGGGATATTTTCCCTTTAATGAAGTCGTGATATTTTCCATTTTAATGAAGTCGGTGCGCCGAGGACAGGTCATCCTCGGCGCGGCCCTTTGGACGTTCTGGGTTCTTTCCCATTGTCCTCGGCCTCAGCACTATCCTCGGCGCGGGCCTTGGGCCGAATGTGATGGGCCAGCGCGGTTAATGTAATAGGGCCCCACAACTATCATCAGGAGAAAATTGGTATTGAGAAACTATTTTGTTTATTATTGTTTGTGCTAGCTAGGACATTGATTAAACATAACCCAAATAGGAATGATCAAATCCATTTCATATCTCATATTAAGAAATTAACAAAAAGCACAAAGAGAATTTTAAAATATAAAAATAGATAAACACTTATAAAGTCTAAACTCTAAACAATCAGAACTTAAACTAATTTTTTAATTAAAATTAATTAATTAATTTATAATTTATAATTTATATTACTATTTATTTAATAATTGAGTTTTAATTATTTTAAAATTTTTGAACGTACATATGATTCTTCATCAAGCTGTGCATCACATGAAAATAATACTAGTATATATATAGACATAGAAACATGGTTTAAAAATTGTTCTTCTTGCTTCTTGAAATATAAAACTACCAATTAAGTTTTTGGAAATTTTCAATATATCTTTTACAATTGATAAAAGGTAATCTACCTAATCTTTTTGTAAAATAATTGATTTTATTCGACAAACTTGTAACAACATTTTTTTTTTCATTTAAAACAGCTTAGGATTTCAATTGGGTTATTATATTAGCTTAATATTTTATGGATCTTCTTTAAGTGAGAAAGAGAATGTAAAGTAAACCCATCTATGTTTAAAAAAATAAAAAAAAAATTATCATTCTACAAATTGTTTTTAGTCCCTTTGTTTATGTACCACCTTTTTAAATTTTAGGGATTGGGGATTTAGACCTAAGCATAGAGTCTTAAGTCTTTAATAATACTTACATTAAAAAAAGTTGGGATCATTTTATACGTATGGCATGATGTAAATGGCCAAATTTGTGAGCTAATTAAGGAGGGTCTCTATCCACGTGCCATCCACGTGCCATGCACGTGTTCACGTTAAGGGGATTGTTCCTCTGCTGCAGTTTCTCAACTTGGAAATTGCAAATGGCCAATGGGAAATCATTCCAGACCCAGATGCTTCTAGAGGTTAGCACATGATTTAGAATGATCAGAACGGCTAGGGTTGGCCTTGGCCATTGAAGTCAAGAATTTGGAGTGCAGTGAGAGACATTTCTCTCCCCTCCTTAATTGGGATTTGGGACCCATCAAAAAACATCTTTCAAGCCTTTTTGTTTGTTAAATCACATCAATTAAGCTTTTATTTTAATGTTAATCTCACAAAAGATCGAAAAGGATTTCTTTGGGACATACTTTAATCAAAAGTTAATGCTTCAGATCAAAGCTTTTGTGTCTCTGCACAGTCCACCCTCCTCTGGCTATTGGAGGCTTTTTCTGCCCACATGCCATGATTATATTTAAGAACAGACACATTTAGTTTGTTTACTCAAAATTAAAAGTTTAATCCTTTATGTTAGAGAATATTATTTTTTTATTTTGCATTGACGAATTTACCCCTAAGGACCGTTGGACCAAAATTTTAATTTTCTATAATATATTATCCATCAAACAGTTAGATGGCCTTAACAATTTGCAAGCTTTGGTATCCATTCAAAGTTCAAACAGTTAGACAGCCTTATCAGTTATATTAACCATTCAAGCTAATAATTTATTTTTCATCATATTTTTCATTTTTGCCTAATCAACTTTATTACCATTTCATCATATTGTAAAATTATTTCTTCATATTATATACATATATGGTCATTTGATGAAATTATTTCTTCATATTATATACATATATGGTCGTTTAATATCTTATTCAAGATTGGAAAATGAACATAAAGTGAAAGTGTGTAGTCCAAATTTTGTAAGAGGAAAAAAAATTGAAAAAAAAAAAAACTCATAACCCTGTTATTTTTTGGGCCCTAACAAGTAGCAGTTTAATTTCGTGTTAAAAACAAACTTAACAACATTTGGGCTATAGGAACTGAGAAAACCATCTTATCGTTTCTCTGTTTCTAAGAAAGCTTCGTGCTTCTCCTAGAATAGTAGAATAGTTGTCCCTTCTCTTAGAAGGCCTCTCTTAGAAGGTGAGTTTGTACTTCTTAAAATAACAAGGTTATTTTAAGGTTTGTTGGGTTTTTTCTTTTGTGGGATCGGGAAACACTTCAGTATTTCTTTTTGCAGTATCCTCTTTAAGTTTTTTCTCACAGTTTTTTTCAAATCATTTGTAAAATTTGACCTCTCATCAAACGATAAAGCAGTCCAGTTTGAGGGAATAAGGTACAAGATCAGGGGGGAGAATAAGTCTTCACGAACAGAGCGTTAGACAAATCGATGTGCCTGGTCCCGCGAACAAAGTGCTAGACAAATCGATGTGCTTGGTCCGACAAATTTATCTTAGCAGCAAAACTTCTCACAAGCAGATTCCTCAAGATTGTGCTCTACAAACGAATTTGGTGCTCTACAAATGGTCCCAAAATCAAGCATTGTGGCAACCATAGGGTACATGATGTCCCCTACAGATTCATGAATAAGGCTATGGCAGAAAGTATCTGTGAAACAATAGGAAGGAGAATTTTCAAGCGTCCTATGAGACTTCCACCAGTTCAGCGACAGGAAGGCGAATTTTCAGGCATAGTGGTTGATCGGACTGGAGAAGGAGAAGCAATTATGGAAATCGAAAATTCAGGGGATGACATTAATTCCAAGTTCGTTACAAATTCAAAATCTGTAACTGATAAGGAAAGGGAATTTGAGGCAGGAAACATGCTATACCAAGAGAAGCCAAATCCGTTATTCTCTCACTCAATTTCCGAAAATAATTGCCACGATCATTTATTCCCTCAATCACGTTCCGAAAATAAATGCCAAGGGCATACGAGCACAGCTAGCAGCAAAGGGAAACATGAGAAAATTCATAACTTCCCTCATGAAGTGGCAGGAAAAATAAATGCTTCAACGTGCAGTCTCTCTCCTCACTGTTCTACTGTGGAAGCAGCATTCATGGACTTCAAAGAGGGGCTATCGTGGATGATCAGAACAAAACAGAATACAGAGTGGTTCTCGGTCACGGTTTGGTCAATATGGACATATCGGATTCCAGTCAGAACAAACCAAACCTTGGTGCAATCCAAATCACCTCACAAACATAGCCAAAAATTATATCGATACAATGTTTCAAGAAGAAAATAGGGCAGTGATTGGAGTGATCATCAGAGAATGCCAAGGAAAAGGCTTGGCACACATAGTCAAAATCATCCCTCTCCCCTTAACTGTTATAGAGCTTGAAACTTTGGCTATATCGAAGGTTTTACAGTTTGATGCTGATTTGAGTTTAGAAGATGTCACCCTAGAGAGAGTTTCAGAGATTGCAATGAACGCTTTGAATGCAGATTCGCAGTCTTTGGAATCCTTTGGTTTACTTAGTTGTGATGTTAAATGTTTTGCAAATCTATTTCATTGTATTAGGTTTTCACATGTCCGTACAGAAGGATTGTTGTATTCTTATGTTAAGAGAAATGACATTGGGGTTGCTTATAGTCTGGCTAAAAATGCATTATGCATACAAGATTTTCAAGTATGGATGAAAGATATCCCATCTCATATTAGTTCGATATTACAATTAGATATAATTGAATGTTATTAATAAAATCCATTAGTTTCTTTCTCAAAAAAAAAAAAAAAAAAAAAAACAACAACAACAACAACAACAACATTTGGGCTCAAATTAATAAAACAAAATTTTAACAAAAAAAAAAAGTCAATTTAAAATCAAACGTTTATATATTGTATAATATGTTCCATTTATATTATATGAATACATGTATCGCACGACTTTTTATTTTTTATTTTTTGATGAGATGTATCGCACGACTTATAAACACGGTCACGTGGCCAATACATATTTATGATTCGCTATTTTTTTCAATCGACGCTATACTGACTCTATCTCAATCACCCCCACAATAACATAGCTATCAGCTACAGGCCTACACCAAAGTCACAAGGAAAAACAAGCGAGCACACACACCATGAATTTAAGGAAAAGCCAACTCTACACCACCAGTCTGCCATACACGGCCTTTCAACCCACAGCTTCGAACACAATAACTATTAGCCAGAAAAAAAAAAAAAAAGAAAAAAAAAGAAAAAGAAAAAGAAAGTAACTATTATTATTATTATTATTATTTGCATACCTTGACTGGTGATCTCATTTTTAAACACAATCTTAGCACACTTTTAAATCATACGACAATTTTAACTTATTACAAACGACTCTAAAGGAGCCAAATTCCAATTATAAGTCTTCTTGAACAAAAACAATTTTTCTTTAAAATTTTGAGAGTTCAATTTTAGTTGATGCTATTTAGAATGCCCCCAAGGATTAATTATTAATTACCTTACATTTTCATTTTTCATTTTTATTTTTATTCTTAGATAAAATAGAATATCAATTTTAAGAAATTTTACAATTGAGCTAACTAAAATCCACATTAATCACTTAACTTTAAGCAGCTGGAATTCATTACAAGAGGTGCTCATGACTAGTACATAAAACCAAATCTGAACCTAGACAATTACTTGAATGTAACAATTTTCCAATTAAGGGAATATGTTTCTACTATACATAGAATGTGTGGCAAGTAAACTTAATTTCGTACTTGTATCCCTCTTTCTCTCTCATTATAATGTATCATTTAAGAAGATAATTAAAAAAGCTTTTGATAATGGCTTTAGATTCATTGTGTTTTTTACTACTATTAACAAAAAAAAAAAACACACGCACGCTACGTGTTCTTCATGCCTCCCAATATATGGTATCTCAAGAGATGGTGCATGAACCACCCATTTCATTTGATGTGCCTCAAAAACTTGTGGGCCTTACCGGCTTAGGCTTACATGTTGTGAGAAAGATGGTTTGACTCGATTGCAAAGTAAGTCACAAGCTTTTGATTATTACATTTAACTGATTGAGTTCCCCTAAAAAATTTCTTAATGATTCCTTTTAATCCAAACTTTAGGGGGTTAACATAGAAAAATTGAAAAATTTTGTGGCACTAAAATGTTATAACCACGACGAAGGATAAGTTATATTTAAAAGATTGTTTACAAAATTCAAAACTTATTAATTTGGTGGGAACACTAATGATTTTATTTTAATCCGCACTTTAGGTGTTAATTGTAACAATTGAAAAGAAGAAGAGGGACAAAAGCCAAAAAAAAAAAAAACAAAGTAACTATTATTATTATTATTTGCATACCTTGACTAGTGATCTCATTTTTAAACACAATCTTAGCACACTTTTAAATCATACAACAATTTTAACTTATTACGAACGACTCTAAAGGAGCCAAATTCCAATTATAAGTCTTCTTGAACAAAAACAATTTTTCTCTAAAATTTTGAGAGTTCAATTTTAGCTGATGCTATTTAGAATGCCCCCATATAGAGAAATTCATTGTAGATGCTATGGGTTTTTAAAGTATTAATTATTAATTACCTTACATTTTCATATTTCATATTGATATTTATTTTTATTCTTAGATAAGATAAAATTTCAATTTTAAAAAATTTCACAGTTGAGTTAACTAAAATCTACATTAATCACTTGACTTTAAGCAGCTGGAATTCATTATAAGAGGTGCTCATGATAAGTACATATAACCAAATCTGAAACTAGACAATTACTTGAATGCAACCATTTTCCAATTAAGGGAATATGTTTCTACTATACATAGAATGTGTGGCAAGTAAACTTAGGATGGGTTTGGATTTAGCTGAAAAATGAAAACTGAAGTGGATCATGTTTTTTCTGTGGGTCCCGCGCACTATTCACGAGACTCGCAAATATGGATTTCAACAAAAATAACTTTAAAACTAAGTCTCACGACATTATTCACACATTTTAAAATTATTTTGCTACAGTATTCTTAGTTTTCAAAAATAAGCGGTATTCAAACAGATCCTTAATTTCGTACTTGTAATGATTTCTCTCTCCCTTCTTTGAATGTTAATATTAAATGCATATCCCTCTTTCTCTCTCATTATAATGTATCATTGAAGAAGATAATTAAAAAAAGCTTTTGCTAATGGCTTTAGATTCATTGTGTTCTTTACTACCATTAACAAAAAAACACACACACGCTAAATGTTCTTCTTGCTTCCCAGGATATGGTATCTCATGAGGTGGTGCATGAACCACCCATTTCATTTGATGGGCCTCAAAAACTTGTGGGGCTTACTGGTTTAGGCTTACATATTGTGAGAAAGATGGTTTAATTCGATCGCAAAGTAGGTCACAAGCTTTTGATTATTACATTTAACTGATTGAGTTCCCCTAAAAAATTTCTTAATGATTCCTTTTAACCCAAACTTTAGGGGGTTAACATAGAAAAATTGAAAATTTTTGTGGCACTAAAATGTTATAACCACGACGATGGATAAGTTATATTTAAAAGATTGTTTACAAAATTCAAAATTTATTAATTTGGTGGGATAACTAATGATTTTATTTTAATCCGCACTTTAGGTGTTAATTGTAACAATTGAAAAGAAGAAGAGGGACAAAAGCCTAAGGCAAAGAAAGGAGAAGACTAACTAGATATGGTTATAGTACCATAGCTATCATACCTAAAGCCGAAGCAAGGATAGTCATTGAAGAAACTTGTAGTTTGTGCACATGTCCCTTATGGAAGAATGAATGATTTGTTCCTTACAGATAATGACTTCACCACTTGGTTCTTGATGCCAACACAGCTCCAACTATTAGACAAAGAAGGGTAAACAGATTACTCAAAACAAGGAACATGCCAAAACAGGGGCATGCACTTTGCTGGAAATGAAATTCTCGTTTTTATAATCTTTGGACTTTGTAACCCCTTTTAAATTTTTGATAGATTATCCATTTATTGATTTTTATAAACTAAATTGAGATAAAAACAAACCACAGGAGGTAAATTTTAATTTTCCTTTAATTTTTTTAATGCATATTCTATTACAATTTTTCAAAACAATTGTCTTATTCTCGCTGCCACTCCATTAAGAATAATAAAATGCATACACTTTTTTTCCTTCTCTCTTATCTACTATCGGTGTCACCAAATCAAGAATGGCAAAATGTCTCTCCTTCATCCAGATTTGATCCAAGTCTACTTTGCATTGGATTTCCCTATCTTGAAGAGGGAGCAAAGAAGAAATGAGACACCTATGATGATTGATTTTTATTATTAGATCAAGATACCAATGATTTTTGCTATATGCATGATTCCAATCTTGATTTATTATACAACGATAAGAAATTGTCAAATAAATTTATTTTATTTTTTAACCCAATTATTGTAATATTGATTAGTTATTGAGAATGGCAACTGATATTTTAAAAATTACAAGTGCACTTCAAAAATTAAAATAAAAAAAGTTATACTAACTTTTTATTTGATTATGGATAAAATTTAGTTACAAATTTGGCTATAGCCATTAGCTTAACACGACTATATATTTTAAAAATCTAATAGTTGGATTGCATGTTTTTTTTATTTTATATTCTTAAGTTCTTAACATGCATTTTAAATTTTGCGTCAGTAAGATGTTATTAACTATTCAATCTATACACTTATTTTTATGTATAATTTTATATTACAAAAACTTGAAATTTAAATATTTGATTGATAACAAAAAAAATTGATTTTTTTTCTTATGAAAATTTTGTAAGTATTGAGAATATATATAAAAAAAATATAATTTACATTTAATAAAAAGATATTGAGTAGACTTATAATTATTGGTTACAACTAAATTTTTAGTCAAATTTTATCTTTTAATTATTTAACCTTTTTAAGCAGAGGTATTATCTTCTAAAAAAAAAAAAAAGGTAGAGGTATCGCAGTTTAATAAGAAAATTGATCCTATATTCCTATTACCTTTTAAGAATGGCTAAACAAAGATTAAGGCCCGGTTTGGTAAAGTTGTTTAACAATATATTTTCAGTTTTTAAATAATATTACACATATTTTTACACACTTTTTTATTTACGCATATTTCATAAAAATACAAATAACATTACTATAAGAAACTACCAAACGGCGCCTAAACTTTTCATGCAGCAGTAACAAACAAATTATAGGCTGTGATTCTGTTAAGTCCAAATTAAAAGAACTTTCTGTCTAAAATGCTTTAATTTTATGAGCTCCACTGGCAAAGTACAAAATTTCAGTCTATTGCAAAATGTGCAATGACAGACAATAATGTTCGACTGTTCTGTTTTCTTTAATAAGAAAACTAAATTTAAAAAATTTCAAGCAGAGTTTCATTAAGACAGAAGGACAGTTTGGTAAGTAAACCTAAGTTCAGACTTGGATTTGGAGTCCCCTCTTGTTGGGTTGGGTTGACTCTCACACTCTCATCTCTCTTTCTCTCTCCACTTTCTAGTTTGCTTTTGTTTGCTTATTATTCAATATTTTTTCTTACCCAGATATAAATGCCACTTCTGTTCACTTTCATTTTTGCTTGCTTTTCCTTTACTGTTTCTCTCTCTCTCTCTCTCTCTGGTTTCCTCCATTGCAAACCAAGCTTTACTTTCCAGCTTGCTCAGGCCCCTTTCTCTCCTCCATTCCCGCACACACACATACACATGCCCACCAACCATTTAACCCACCTCTACTTTTTCTACCCTTCCAAAAATCCCACCCCATTTCACTCTATATATTTATAAAACTCTCTCTCTCTCTCCCCTTTCCTTTCAAAGATTGGATTTTTGTCTGGCCTTCTTCACCATTTCTTTTATCATTCTCTGAATTCTTTTTGGCCCACTTGAGGCCAGTATCCCCTACTTGTAAACTACTCCTCTTCAGCTCTATCCTTTTGGGGCATCTGGGTTTTTGTTATTCCACCTCTACATCTATGCTTATTGAGTCTTTGTTCGCTCAAAAAGAAGCCCATCCTTTGCTTCTCTGGCTGCTCAAGGAAGAGGATCACTACAAAGGTAAATGCTTTCCCTTTTTTAAAATTCATATTGGCTTTTATCCATCTCTTACTTGGATCATAAGTGATGCTTCCCAACATTTATTCCTTTTTCATAGATTTGGATTTGTGACTGTGACTTGTTGCCTTTTGGATATGTTTGTGCTTTTTACATACATGTGAATTTATTAACTCTCTTTCTTTCCCATGACTTAATATGCAAACTGGTTTTCTGATTTGTTAAATGCTTGAAATATGTGTGAGATTGTTTTGGAGTGAGTAAACTTTCATTAAACCCTCAATGTAGATGTTATTAACTTCCTTAATGGTTCTTTCAGATTCTTAATTTTTTTTTTTGTTAATTTCTTTTTAAAGCGTGCAATCTAAGATAAGAATCTGATATCTCAAAATGGAATTTGGTTCATTTTCTTATTCTGTACATATCACAGTAAGGCTGCAAATAACGAGCCTGATTGCTTGAGTTGATTATATATTATTTTGTTTAGGTTTCTTCACAAAAACTGACATTCACATTGGAGAACTTATAAAATTTAGAGGTGTCCTTATTTTCTTGTTTACAGAGTTAGATAACATGGTTCTGTTACCCAGGTGGGAATGTTTCTTTGGTACGGGAGCTGAGAGGAACAAGTCATTGGGATTTTGAGTAGCCGGGGATCAGAGATGTCGTCTGAGAGTTCTTTGAATGCAGAATTATCGAAAAAGACTCCACTTTTGGGTTTGAGACTATGGGTTTTGATCTGCATATGTGTTGGAGCATTTATAGTTTTAATTCTCTGTATATTATCCGTCTGGGTCTCATTTCGGAGGAAATCTAGGAGATCTGTGGACAAGTTCACTCTTTCCAAAATACCAAATGTCTCAAAAGATATCAAGGTTGACAAGGTTGGGACTCAGGGTTCTCATTATCACCCTGAAAGTTTATATCTTTCAGTCCATGATAAGTCAAGTGATAAGAATTCAGAGAAAACATTGGTTCATTTGGGCACGAGCAAGTTGAGTGATCCTGATAACATCAGTCAGTGCAGCTCAATTTATCATCATGAGAGAGCATTAAGTTCAATGTCTGGGGAAGAAGGAAGCTCTGGGACTATTAGGAAGCAGTCTACATTGTCATATACAGGACTTGTCACAGCCTCTCCTTTAATTGGCTTGCCTGAAATTTCTCATCTTGGGTGGGGCCACTGGTTTACTCTTAGGGATTTAGAATTTGCAACAAATCGTTTCTCTCCGGAGAATGTGATTGGTGAGGGTGGATATGGGGTTGTTTACCAGGGAAGACTGATCAATGGAACTGATGTGGCTGTGAAGAAACTTCTTAATAACTTGTAAGGATGCTCCAAGACATATTCTCTTACTTTACAATGCTTTTGTTAAAACTTTCTTTATGATTGTAGTGAATTGGGTATATAGGGGACAGGCGGAGAAAGAATTTAGGGTTGAAGTTGAGGCCATAGGCCATGTTCGACATAAGAATCTTGTTCGACTCCTGGGCTATTGTGTTGAAGGAGTTCACAGGTTAGATTCCTTTGCTTTTTCGATTGATTATTTAAATCCCTTACTAATCACTTTACCTTGTTGCCAAATAAAATATTATACTGTTGTGCCAGGGCTATTGTGTTCTACTCCCAATCTTTTTATCTGCAATAGTTTGTGCTGTAGTTTAAAGGTTCAATATCAATGAGATGATAAACTTACTCGCCAATTTTACATAGGATGCTGGTGTACGAGTATGTGAATAATGGGAACCTAGAACAATGGCTTCATGGGGGAATGCGCCAACATGGAACCCTTACTTGGGAGGCGCGCATGAAGGTGATTCTTGGTACTGCAAAAGCGTAAGTTAATCTTTCAACGCAAAACAATTCATATGATTTTTTTTTTCCACGTTTGCTGCCAAATAATTCATGTAACAGACTTGAAACCCCAGCTTGACCTTGTAGGGTTTGACTCTGAAAAATTATATCTTTGTCTGAGTTGTGGGAATTTTGGGGATGGACATAATTTATCATTCTTGATTGTTCCTGTTCTTTTGTGGGAATTTTGTGGCTAGTTTTCATCTTTCTTTTGAGCAGGCACTTAAAATTATGACAAATTTTTTCCAGGTGTTGGTACTTTCTTAGATCTTCTAATATCACTCATAGCAATCTTCAATGATAATTCAAAACATGTCAATTTTGGAACTTTGAATAAAATAAAAATAATTTCACTCATTGGGTTGCAGGCTTGCGTATTTACATGAAGCAATAGAACCAAAAGTTGTGCACCGAGACATAAAATCAAGTAACATCCTGATTGATGATGAGTTCAATGCCAAGGTTTCTGATTTTGGATTGGCAAAACTCTTGGATTCAGGAGAAAGTCACATCACAACCAGAGTGATGGGAACATTTGGGTATGTATAATATTTCATTTCCCTGAAGTTATTATCTATCAGCTTATAAAACGTTATGGGGGTTCAGAAGTTGGTCTCTTTTGTGAATTTCAGTTATGTAGCACCTGAATATGCTAATACTGGCTTGTTGAATGAGAAGAGCGACATTTATAGCTTCGGTGTACTCTTGCTGGAAGCAGTTACAGGAAGGGATCCGGTGGATTATGCCCGGCCTGCTAATGAGGTACCAAATGCTTTAAACCTTTGTCTACTACTGAGCATTTGTCCTTCAACATCCCCTCCCCCCCCCCTCTCTCTCTCTCTCTCTCTCTCTCTCTCTGTCTCCTGGTTATGAGGTGCTTCTTCCTTCTGATTTAGTAGAGTTTTAATAAGCATTTCATTATGCTCATGGCAGGTTAATCTTGTTGAGTGGTTAAAGATGATGGTAGGAACAAGAAGAGCAGAGGAAGTTGTGGACCCAAACCTTGAAGTTAAACCCACTACACGTGCTCTAAAACGTGCTCTGTTGGTAGCACTAAGGTGTGTTGATCCTGAAGCAGATAAGAGACCCAAAATGAGTCAGGTTGTACAAATGCTTGAAGCTGATGAATACCCACTTCGTGAGGTGCAAATCGATTCTTATCCTTGAAAGATCATTTTTTATTCACTTGTTTGACCATCTTTATTTGGGTTTTGAAATGTCTTTTGAATATTTGTAAATGTGCACATTTTTTTTCCCAGCATTTACACATTACGGCTTAAATGAAGTGAGCCTCACAAGCTGTTTGAATTCAGCTTGATCAAAGTTGTATGGGCTTAAGCTCATGCTGAGCTTGATTCAAGCACAAAATTTCATGTTAGGCTTAATTTGAAAATTGTTTAGTAAGCTCAAGCTTGGGTTGAGCTTGGTTTGATTTGATAAGTGAATTGTGTTCAATCTTGTTTTTGGTAAACTTGAGCTCAAGATTGATTTTGAAGCCTAAAGTCATGTACGAGCATGTTTGAATTTTAGGACATTCAATGATCTTTTTTGTTCATCCAAACAAACAAAAGCTATGATTTAATGTAATTTTGCAAACTGTGTATCCACGTGTTTATTTCCTCTTTGGATTGTTGGCTTATCGAGCATATTGTCAAGCCTATATGAACTTAGCAAGCTTGATTGCAAGCTTTGCATTACTTAAGCTTGCTTGTTTATCAAATGGGTCTAGAAATCAAGCTTGAGCTGGTTTACTACATAGACAAACTAAGGACTGGAGCTTTGAGATGCTCATAGCTCTGCTTGCTTCTTTGCAGCTCTAAATTCATTCTCTATTTTAATGTTTTTTTTTTTTTTTTTGGGTGTCATACATTATGCTTGGAAAAAAATTAAAGCTTGATTGATGTTGCAAACAACTGATAAGAACCCCTCCTCTTCCCGCTTTCTACTCCAAACATATACCGCTAGCTTGGACCTTCTGGTATTGATCCAACTATGTACAGCTTAATGGCTTCTAGGAGACAGTGTATTATGTGCATTAGCTACAGTACCTCCTCCCCCCTCCCCACCCCCCCCACCCTTCTTTCTTCTTCCCAAGTATAAGTTAAAAAAAAAAGAAGAAAAAGAATAGCCCTTGAATCATTAACTTGTAGATTATATATGTGATTTCTCTATCATGTTAAGCTCTAGAATGAAAGTAAACTTCTAGTTAGCTAGCTTTGCTTGTGGTTTGTCCTCCTAACTTTTCCCAGTTTAATCTCACAATTGTATGCCAAATGTAGTTCTGGTGACAATGGAATTTTAAATCCTGTATTTTTCACTATGCTCATTAGAATACAGGAGTTAATGAGAAACTCATATACTTGACTTTGACAATTCTTTTCAGGATCGAAGGACTAGAAAGAGTCGTACTGCAAGCATGGAAATTGAGTCCATGAAGGAAATTTCTGGTCCAGCTGACTCTGAAAACAAGTTAGGGGAGGTATCTGAGAGAACTCTTGGATAGGACTGACAACATTTGACAGGGTGCATAATTTATTCTCACTGCCAGACTGAAACCTTTCAGTAACTCATCAAATACTACACATCTTAAAGTTTGTTTTCCGGATAAATCTTCTAATTTTATGAACGGAGTTGAATTGGAGATAGCGCGTGCTTAGATCATGAAGGTTTTTCTGTATTGTCATTTAAGGATTGAGAGAGGTGCTTCCAGCCCCATAAACAAGCTAGAGAGGAGAGCCATTGAGACTTTTGTTGTACAGTCATGTCTTGGACCGGTGGGCTGTCTTTCCAATACGTGAGCGCAATATTTACTTTTTTCTTTTTTCACTTGATTACTGCCATTGAGATGGCAAATGATTCTAATATGTATCTCCTTTTTTTCTTTCTTTAACTTATCATTTTGTATTAGCCCTTAAGGATTGAATCAATTATCATGTCCTTCTCTTCTTTATGCAGTGATGTCTTGCTCTTAGTTGCACAGCAGAATGATGGTTGTTCCATTATGTTTCTTTTTCTCCTTTTCCCCCATTCCTTGCATCAGATTTCAATCAAAGCATTTGTCTCTTTACTCCAGTCTGCTTGAACTATAATGACACGTCTATGTTTATGCCACAACCAAGTTTGAGTTCTAATCAATCATAATTGATGATACTTTTTGTCCCTTGAGTGATCTTGGTGCATTTGTGCTCATGTCAAGCAAAATATCTCTCTCTCTCTCTCTCTCTCTCTCTCTCTCTCTATCTATATATATATATATATATATATATGGAGGGGAGTGGAAGGATTTAATAAAAGGCCAGCTATGCTTATTGGATACACAAAGGAGGTAGTTTTGAGCCATCCTTCCAATTCTACTTACCGATTGTAATCAATGTTGGATCCTAAGGTGGTGGGGTTTAATTAATTCAATTGGTAAAGTCTTATGTTAATGAATAAGAGTTTTGGATTCAAATTTCACTTAACGCTAGAAAAACTTTTGGTGTCTTAGCCTAATTATAAAAAATGATCATTATAAAGTGGACATTAAAGATTTTAAGTCCTATCGCATGTCCATATAAAAAAAAAGAGGAATGCTACGTCTACAACAATTTTACAACATTTTTACAACAAATCACAGGTGGTTAGTTGTTATTGGTTCAAATTTAAAACTAACACTAAGATTACTTTTTTGTCCCAACAATAACAACCAGTAACAACCTGCCACTTAGGATTTGTTGTAAAAATGTTGTAAAAATGTTGTAGACGTAACATTTCTCAAAAAAAAAAGTTGGATCTTAAGATTTTTGTAGGACAAGAGTTAAACAAGTTCACATTTACACTAGAACTGATTTGAATCCAATGCAATAACCCCATTTCGATATGAAAGGAAAAAATCAACAAAGTAAACAAAAGTAAAAAGGTTTAATTCTTTTTTATTCAATAACGAAGATTAAGAGCGAACTTTTTAATTTTAAATTTCAGCCATTGAAAGTGCTATTACACCAAATTTCAATCCCATTGAAATGTGTGGATTCTTGACGGCTCTCAAATTAGTGCTTCAAAGACTTAATAATGATTTCATTGAAACAGCTCTCCCGGTGTAGCCTGATATGCTTTGAAATCCTCTAACTTGGTTGTATTTTGCAATCCAGTATTAAAAAAATAAAAGAAAAAAGGCACCCTTTTGGAGCAGATAATCTTTTCAAAGTAGCAGCACAAGGAGATGGTCCTAGTTGAAAAAGCAGTTTGGTCTAAAATGTAATGTAGGAAGGTTTGCATTTATTTGTGGCAGTCAAGTCAAATGCTTCATAATTTTCATGAGTTGGTGCTATGCATGATTGAGTCACTAATTGTGGTGAGAGATTCCATTATTCATGTACCCTATTTTTTGGCTCTTTGCATCAGTTTTACTTTGATTTCACAAACTCCAGAAGACAGGGCATGGATGATGGATCATGAAAAAGGGCAAGCTGTCCACTATGTTTGAATTCTTACTTTCATGCTTTTGACTTTGTAGGTACGTACTGCTATATGTCTAACGGTCACCTTTTGGCTCTTCTTTGACAATTCTCAACTGTGGACGAGTTTTATTAACATATTAGTAAATTATTTTAAGAAACGTTTTATAAAAAAAATGAAAAAGTGATTTACTGTTTTGACAGTTTTTTCAATTCTTCATAATTTTTTTTTTCAAAATAAATGGTTAATATATGTCTCGAATCTATTATATATATATATATATATATCAATTATTATGGAAACTCCAAGACTAGACTAGCATGCGCGCATAGTTTTGGTCTCTTCTTCAAGCTAACAAGTACTCTTTTTACTGGTTATGGCTACTTTGACACAACAAATTCCACTGCTTGCTTCGGTAGAGATGGTGGAAGTGCTAGCAGCATGCTGAGCTCTTTGGTTTACAAAGGAGTTGGGTTTTCACAGCTTGATTGTTGAAGGTGACTCAAAAGTTATTATTAACTCTATCAATGGCGGTTCCTCAAAAAAAAAAAACAAAAAACTCTATCAATGGCGACAATATGGCTCAACATGAGTTTGGGCATATCTTACAAGACTTTAAAAATTTCTTTGTTCTTTTTTTAGTTGTGTTTCTTTTCGCTATATTAGGAGGCAAGGTAATTGTCTGGCTCCTAAACTAGCCAGAAGAGCCATGTCTAATCCATTGGATGTTTGGATGGAGTCTGTTCCTCCAGACACGATTGATGTTTACAATTTTGACCTTCAGTTCATTACTTAATAATATTCCCTATTGATAGGGGTTTCTCAACAAAAAAATAAATAAATAAAGTACACTTTTTACTGATTCAATTCAGCCACACGAATTTTTATTTTTATTTTTTGATTAAGGGTTATAACAAATCAATGGGATCCACCTGGTGTCTATTTGGAATGATTTAAATTTATTTATATATTTGGTTTAAAATGTAAATTGAATAAAAGTTCCAAACCAAATAATTTTTTTCTCTAGCTATATATATATATATATTCCCAAAATTATAAATTGCACATTTTAACTTTGCCCAAAATTCAATTTAATCTTGTAACTTCCAATTCATTTAATTTAGTCACCTAACTTTCAACTTTATTCAATTTAATCTTTAGATCAATTTCTGTTAAATAGGTTATTGTTAAGTGTCCAAAAATGACAATACTCTATATATAAATCAGTTTCTTTAATTAAAAAAAAATCCAAAAATTAATAATTTTTTTTTTTGAAATAAAAAATTAAAAACACTTAAAATTATTTTTAGTTTCAAATGTGAAGGAAAAAAAGGGAAGAATAGATGCTCAAAAAATTTCTATCACAATACAAAATCTCCAGACAGATTCTTTTAAAAAAATCATCTACACATTCAATAAACAATATCTATCAAAATACATTATTTCTTATAACACAGATTCAACCAAATATAGGCAAAGGAGAGAGTGGATCTCCTTGTCTTATTGACAAGTTAATCACTAATTGAAACTTTTCCCCTTAGTTGTCTTCTATTGTGCTAGATCATAAGGAACTGTTGAATAGAAAGTAGGAAGTGAATCTGCAATACATGTCTGGTGAAGCCAATTAATATGAGAATGTTTTTACCTAAAGAAAATAAGAAATAGCAGTTTACAGTCAATAGGAATATCTGTGTATAATATACTAGTTTTGGTGGCACCTGCAAGGCACATGCTACCCCTTAATTGCAAAACTTAAGATAGGCTTCTATCTAAAGAACTATGAAATTGTATACTCAAAAATACATGTCATACAATACTAATCTTGTTTATATAAAAATTTTGATTATACACAAACTTAGAGTAACTATTTGACACATGAAATATCAATTTTTCTATGATAGTTTTTTATAATCTATTTTCTAAAGGCAATATCCACTCACTAAAAGCTTTTAAGAATGATATTGAATATCATTATCCTACATTTTATAAGTCTCTATGATGTTTAGCTCACTTAGTTTTTAATAAAAAAACCTTTTAAGCAAGAAAATAAATAATAATAATAAAAATAAAAATAAAAACAAGATAAGAAAATGCATATGTGCAATTGAAGTCTCCATTAGATAAAATTATAAGTCTAGGAGATTAAACACCTAGTAAATTAGTGTTTTCTGGGCAACAAATAGAATACCTTATATCATGATTTCAACTGCCCAAGTATAATTACTACAAAAAACTCAAAATACATGAAAAAGATTTTCGAGATATTAAAATTCAGTGGGGTATTTTAGATATAGCACAATGAAATATTTTAAGAATTAATCATAAGATTTCATTAGAGTGTAATTTAGAGAGTAATAGTAGGGGGTATTTGCTAATTTCTAAAACATAAAGGGAAATTTGTTTAGTTTTATAGTTTAGGGGGACTTATAAACTACCCGGGTATAAAGGAAGAAACGACATTTTCCCCAAGTATTTTTGTGCATAAAACTATATATATATATATATATATATATACTCACACACACACACACACACACTTAAAGTGGTGCGTAAAAAAAGAACAAACAAATAAACAAAAAGCTAGCCCAAGAAAACTGATGTGAACCCCGCCAAGAATAACGAGACCCAACAACGAGAGGGAACCCAAGATCGTTCTATGGACAGATTCGAATGGAAGACCTCGACCCGTTGTTTATGACAAACAAGAACCTCGGTATAAGGAAGACGCCACAAACGGTGGTGGAAACTCCGTTTGATAAGTCAAGATAAACGCCACGGGAAATCCCGATAAGTTCGAATAGTTCTTCAAAGAACCAAAGAGAATAAACCTCACAATTTTTATGAATATTCAATGTCTGCGTTTTTCATTGCTTATGCACCTATTTAAAGGGCTGAACATTACAAGAAAAAAAAAACCCTAACATATAAAACCTAATTAAAGCTGAAAAAAAATGGGTAAGGAAAGAAATCCTTACCTTCCTAAAACACACAAGACATATAAGGCAATAAAGGCTAGATGCCCATCCTCCTAATCAATGCTAAAATAAATCCCTACTTGCCAAAAAAGAGACACTAAAATAGGAAAGAAGAGCTGGACGTCCAGAGTCATATAGAAGGAAACAAAAGACAACATAAATGAAAAGAAAGTGGCACCTAGAATAGCCATGCAACCTTCTTGCCAATTCTTAGCCTTGACCGGATCCTTCTAGAACTTGAATCAAGGTGACGATTCTTTGATGCCCACGTGGATCATGCTCAATGGGCCTCCACGAATTTGCTTGAGCCCATAACTCTTGGATGAGTCCGTTGAGTACATCCTTGAACTTCTTTGCTTGTGCTCTCGTAACCGGTCCAATTGGTACTTGAACGAGATCCTTCGAAGCGGTGCCTTGATCTCCATCATTCCCCTCCTCTTGAAAAGGATTTGCCCTCAAATCATCACCTACATCAAAAGGACTCAAATCAGTAACATTAAAAGTGGCACTTACATTGTACTCACCAGGTAAATCTAGCTTGTAAGCGCTATCATTGATACGCTCGAGGACTTGGAAAGGGCCATCTCCTCTTGGGAGCAATTTGGAACGTCTTTTCGCCGGGAATCTTTCTGTTCTCATATGCAGCCAAACCCAATCTCCGAATTCAAAAACCAGTTTGCGACGTCTCTTGTTCGCTTGTGTGGCATATTGCTCCGTTCTACGTTCAATGTTGAGTCTTGCTTTCTCATGAATCTACTTCACAAAATCAGCTTTCTTTTTGCCATCTAAATTAATGTGCTTCGTCAAAGGTAAAGGAGATAAATTCAATGGAGTTAAAGGATTAAACCCATACACAATTTCAAATGGCGAAAAATTGGTAGCAGAATGAACAGCTCTATTATATGCAAACTCAACATGTGGTAAACATTCTTCCCATGTCTTGATGTTCTTTCTAATGATTGCCCTCAATAGAGTAGACAAAGTCCTATTTACTACTTCAGTTTGACCATCAGTTTGTGGATGACAAGTAGTGGAAAACAATAGCTTAGTACCTAGCTTACACCACAAAGTCTTCCAAAAATAGCTTAAGAACTTAGCATCTCTATCCGAAACAATTGTCCTAGGCATGCCATGTAATCTCACAATCTCTCTAAAGAACAAATCAGCAACATGTGAAGCGTCATCCGTTTTGTGACATGGAATAAAATGTGCCATTTTAGAAAATCTATCCACGACCACAAAAATTGAATCTCTTCCATGTTTAGTCCTAGGCAATCCTAACACAAAATCCATTGAAATATCAATCCAAGGCTCACTAGGAATTGTTAAAGGAGTATACAAACCGTTGGGCTGCACTTTGGATTTAGCTTGCTTACATATGACACATCTACCACAAATCCGTTCGACATCTCGTTTCATGTGAGGCCAATAGAAGTGTTCCTACAAAATAGCTAAAGTCTTTGCAACTCCAAAATGTCCCATTAATCCCCCACCATGTGATTCCTGCACTAATAACTCCCTCATAGAACAATTAGGCACACATAGCTTATTTTCTCGAAATAGGAATCCATCAAGCCTAAAGAACTTACCAGAGGCGATTTTCTCACAAGCTCGATATTCCTCACAAAATTTGTGGTCTTCAGCATATAATTCTTTAATGTGTTCAAAACCAAGCAATTTTGCATCAAGTGCGGAGAGTAAGGCATACCTGCAAGAAAGTGCATCGGTGACTACATTCTCCTTACCTTGCTTGTACCGAATGACATATGGAAACGTCTCCATGAACTCCACCCATCGCGCATGCCTTTTGTTTAGCTTGTGTTGGCCCTTCAAGTGTTTCAAGGACTCACGATCGGTGTGAATCACGAACTCCTTAGGCCATAGGTAGTGCTGCCACGTCTCTAAAGCCCGAACCAATGCATACAACTCCTTGTCATAAGTTGGGTAGTTTAAGGCTGCCCCATTGAGTTTCTCGCTGAAGTAAGCAATTGGTCGTCCTTCTTGCATAAGAACGGCGCCTATACCAATACCTGAAGCATCACATTCAATTTCAAACGTTTTAGAAAAGTTAGGTAAAGACAACAAAGGTGCATTAGTCAGCTTCTCTTTGATTAATTGAAATGCCTTCTCTTGTTCTTCTCCCCACCGAAACCCAACGTTCTTCTTGATCACTTCGGTAAGCGGTGCGGCTAAGCTACTGAAGTCCTTCACGAACCACCGGTAGAAACTAGCAAGTCCATGAAAACTACGAACATTAGCTACACTTGTGGGGCTCGGCCATTCTTGGATTGCACGTACCTTCTCTTCATCAACCTGTATACCTTGTGCACTAACAACAAATCCCAAAAATACAAGCTTATCGGTGTGAAAAGTGCACTTCTTTAAATTAACAAACAACCTTTCTTTCCTTAGCACATCTAAAACGAATTTCAAATGTACTACATGATCGTCTATGTTTTTGCTATAAATAAGTATATCATCAAAATAGACAACAACAAACCTACCTATAAATGCATGCAAAACATGGTTTATAAGTCTCATAAAGGTACTTGGAGCATTAGTTAAACCAAAAGGCATAACTAACTATTCATACAAACCATATTTTGTTTTAAAGGCGGTCTTCCATTCATCTCCTTCTTTTATCCTAATTTGATGATAACCACTTTTTAAGTCAATCTTAGAAAATATGCAAGAACCATACAGCTCATCTAACATATCATCTAAGCGTGGGATAGGGTGACGATACTTTACCGTTATGTTGTTGATGGCTTGGCAATCCATGCACATTCTCCACGTCCTATCCTTTTTAGGTACAAGTAAGACCGGAACCGCACATGGGCTCATGCTTTCCCTCATGTGCCCTTTCTCCAACAATTCACTTACCTGCCGTTGAAGCTCCTTTGTCTCCTTGGGATTGCTCCTATAAGCTGGTCGGTTTGGAATGGTTGCACCGAGAACAAAATCAATTTGATGTTCAATCCCTCGGATTGGAGGTAACCCATGTGGTGTTTCCTCGGGGAAGACATCCTCGTACTCCTGCAAAAGAGAAACAATAGAACTAGGCAAAGCAAGGTCAAGTTCGTTAGTGTTTAAAAGTGCCTCTTTGTACAAAAGTACAATCATTGGCTGATTTGAAAACATTGCTCGCTTGATCTCACTCACTTTTGCATAGAAATTCTTTTGTTTTCTCTCTGATTTTCTCTCAAGGGCCGAAATTTGTTTTTCTTTTTCTCTCTCATTTTTCTCGGCCTCTCTCTGATTTTCACTCTTTTTCTTTTTCTCACTCTTTTTTTTTTTATCACTCTCCTTTTGTAATCTCACTTGATCCTCGTATACTTGCTGCAGTGTCAATGGTACAAGAGTGATTGATTGTTGATTAAGTACAAAAGAGTACTTGTTTGTAAAGCCATCATGCTTCACTTGCCTATCGAATTGCCATGGACGCCCTAGCAATAAGTGTCCCGCTTGCATCGGTACTACATCACACAACACTTCATCTTCGTATTTACCGATTCGAAATGCAACTAACACTTGCTTGTTCACCCTTATCTCACCACTATCATTTAGCCATTGCAACTTGTACGGTCTAGGGTGCTTTACCATGGGTAATCCCAATTTCTCTACCATAATTGTGCTTGCAACATTAGTACAACTACCACCATCAATAATTACACTACATATCTTGTCTTTAACGTAGCACCTAGTGTGAAAAATATTCTCACGCTGTACTTCATCAACTCCTGTTGCTTGCAAGCTCAATGCTCTCCTCGCCACCAATGTCAATGCCTCAGGGGCTAAATACTCCTCCTCGGAAACATCCTCCAATGGCGGCATGTCGTTGGTGTCGGAATTTTCATCATCGGTCACAATTTCACCATTGGCTTGCAACACCATGACTTGCTTGTTTGGACATTGACTTGCTATGTGGCCCCTGCCTTGACATCTAAAACATTTAATATCACGATTCCTAGAGGTAGAGGCTTCGGTTTTACCTTGAGGAACGTGGCTGGTGGTTGAGGACTTGGGCTCAGGTTTGGGCGTTTGTGACTTGTCCAACGGCTTGGCATGACTTGATTTCCAAGAGGTAGAACTAAATTTATGGCTTGCACGTGTCCCACTCCCTCTCTTGAGTTGTTGTTCCACTTTGATAGCCATATGCACCATATCTTCCAATTCCACATAATGCTGTATCTCTACCTTATCATGGATCTCCTGGTTTAAGCCAAGTAAAATCTAGCCATTGTAGCCTCCTGATCCTCCTCTACATTAGCGCGGATCATAGCAATCTCCATCTCCTTGTAGTAATCCTCTACACTTCGACTCCCTTGTCTAAGACCTTGTAGCTTTTTGTACAACTCTCGGTAGTAGTAACTTGGAACGAACCGCTTTCTCATCACTACTTTCATCTCCTCCCATGTGTTTATTGGGCGTTCTCTATTCCGCCTCCTGTTTATCACAAGTTGATCCCACCAAGTAATAGCATATTCAGAAAATTCAATCACGGCTAATTTTACCTTCTTTGTCTCAGAGTAGTTGTGGCAATCAAACACGAACTCCATCTTCTTCTCCCACTCAAGATATGCCTCAGGATCAGATCTACCTTGAAAGGACGGAATCTTCATCTTAATACCACCCAAGTTGTTATCTTTGCGATTCCTAGCTTCTCTATATCTTCCTCCAGGTCTCCTATTGTTAACAATGGAATCTCGATCTTCTTCTTCATCAAAACCAGACCCATAACGCTCTTCATCCTCCTCCCTTGGTGGATCTCTTTCCCTTCTACGCAAATTACGACCTTTTTGTGGTTGTTCCTCACGTCTATTCTCCATCTAATCTATCCGTTCGTGAACCTGCTCCATCTCCATCTTCATCACACGCCTCATCTCACTCATAATGGCCTCCAGAAACACTTTCGGATTAGCCAATTTTGTATCATCTTCGGCAATGCTCTTACCACTATCGTGAGACATGTTTTCTACAAAACAAAGGTTAGAAACAAAAAAAAGGACCTCACGAATCACTCCCTTACGTGTTTACACTCAAGAATGTGGATCACTCTCCACTCGTATTTCACTCAAAATAATATGGCTTTTACCCTCTGATGTTCTCATCACTCTTGCCTTTTTCCCCTCGATAATTCTCTTTCAATTCTTTTGAAACTAAACAAACAACTCAAAAATTTCCAGCCACAATTTACCAAGCACTAATCAAGGAATTTCAGATTTGAACACAAGGAATATGGAAATTTTCAGAATAGAATTAGAAGGAATATGGCAGTTTGGAATTTTGGAATCACAGATTAGTGATTTTTTTTTTTTTTTTTTTTTGGGACTCCTTTCTGTCTTCTTCTTTGAGTCTTTTTTTTTTTTTTTTTTTTTTTTGACGATCAGCAACTAGCTTTTGAGAATAATGAAATAAAATTTCGAAATAACTAAGAGATTTGAGACTAGACCAATAGTTTAGATATTAACAAGAACAAACAAAGATTGAATAGATAGGGTAAAGGAAATTCAGCTAAGAAGAGATAAATGATGTGGACGGCTAAAGAAGAAACAAAGGAATGAAAGATGTTAAAGGATAGGCAAACCTGAACTAGAAACCGTGCTCTGATACCAAATGATGTGAACCCCGCCAAGAATAACGAGACCCAACAACGAGAGGGAACCCAAGATCGTTCTATGGACAGATTCGAATGGAAGACCTCGACCCGTTGTTTATGACAAACAAGAACCTCGGTATAAGGAAGACGCCACAAACGGTGGTGGGAACTCCATTTGATAAGTCAAGATAAACGCCACGGGAAATCCCGATAAGTTCGAATAGTTCTTCAAAGAACCAAAGAGAATAAACCTCACAATTTTTATGAATATTCAATGTCTGCGTTTTTCATTGCTTATGCACCTATTTAAAGGGCTGAACATTACAAGAAAAAAAAAACCCTAACATATAAAACCTAATTAAAGCTGAAAAAAAATGGGTAAGGAAAGAAATCCTTACCTTCCTAAAACACACAAGACATATAAGGCAATAAAGGCTAGATGCCCATCCTCCTAATCAATGCTAAAATAAATCCCTACTTGCCAAAAAAGAGACACTAAAATAGGAAAGAAGAGCTGGACGTCCAGAGTCATATAGAAGGAAACAAAAGACAACATAAATGAAAAGAAAGTGGCGCCTAGAATAGCCATGCAACCCTCTTGCCAATTCTTAGCCTTGACCGGATCCTTCTAGAACTTGAATCAAGGTAACGATTCTTTGATGCCCACGTGGATCATGCTTAATGGGCCTCCACGAATTTGCTTGAGCCCATAACTCTTGGATGAGTCCGTTAGGTACATCCTTGAACTTCTTTGCTTGTGCTCTCGTAACCGGTCCAATTGGTACTTGAACGAGATCCTTCGAAGCGGTGCCTTGATTTCCATCAAAAACTGTGCGTGAAATAGTGAATTTTTGCTTACCAAAAGTGACTAATCCAAAAAAGAAGTCTAGGAATACAACAAAATGTCATAATAATTTCACAATACCTTTATTTTTAGTTGTGGTTGCAATCAGTCTAATATTTTATTATTTTATTTTGACTTATAACGAACTTACACCTTAGTAGTTGTGAAAATATTATAATATAAACAAAATGTTCCAACATTTTCACAATACTTTTATTTTCAGTTATGGTGGGTTTTGGTATAATATTTTATTATTTTTTTTTTAAAATATAAGGAATTGACACCTAACTAGTTGTGAAAATACTGTAACAACAACAAAATGTTATAACATTTTCACTATAAATATTTTATTTTATTTTGACCTATAAAGAACTAACAACTCAACAAATATGAAAATATTGTGACAATTTATTGTGTTGTTATAATTATTTCTAAACAAAAATACTATGTCAGCATATATAAACATATTTAATAAAAAAAAGAAAAAAGAAAAAAGAACCAATGTCAATATATATAAATATTAAAATAAAATAAAAAAAAAGTAAAAAGGGAAAAAGAGATGGTTGAAACGGTGAGTTTTGGCTCACTAATTGATTAACCAAATGGGCCTCTTAGCCCTTTTTATATAGGTGTTATGGTTTAATTGGTAGCCTCTGATTCTCCTTATTTAGGTAATATAATATTAAAATAAAAAATATTGTATCTACAATATTTTTACAATAAATTTGAAATAGTAAGTTATTGATTTTAATTTCAACCTATCACTAAAATTATTATTTTTTTCCACTAATATTAGTCAATAATTACCTGTTATTTAAGATTTATTGAGAAGATATTGTACACATAACTTTTCTTTATATTAATTTTTTTTTTCATTTCTGATCCAAACTCTCAATTTTAACTCAATAAAAGAGTTGATTCTCAAAAAAAAAAAAACTCAATAAAAGACAAAACTACACTAAACCAAAGCTACTGTGGAAAAGCTCCCGTAGAAATGCTCATTCACTCTTTTTATTGTTTGTACCAACTTTTGTCGTGGCACTCTAATGGCTCAAGTTTAAGTCAAAGATGTACACTAAATATCATTTGGACCGTTTGCTTTTACTCCTTGGTTAAATAAATCTCCCAATTCATAATAAAATAAAATAAATAAAGAGTACACAAGAAATACATGTCATTTCAGCTTATTTATGTTTGATTTTTTTTTTTTTTAAACAAACCCCTCCAATCTTGTTTTTGAGCATCATTGCTATCCAAGGCCTTGGAAGAAGGCCCATCTCTTTTGGGAATTGCTGGGATATGATCACGCAACAAGCGGAACAAATTAGAGCAAAAAAGCCCATCGTCCAATAACTAGACTTCATTTTCAAGTCTCTGGGCCCAAACTTTGAGCCACACTTTCTTCATACACATGACCATGAGCGCAATCAGACCCCAAAAAAACTGGATCACAACCCCGGCCCAAAAAAAAAAAAAAAAAAAAAAAAACGATCTGGACAGACTGAAAAGCAAACTCAATAAAATAAAGAACAAAGGAAGAAGGGAAACGCACATGATTTTGTATTTTAACTTTTAATAGAACGTAAAAGTTAATGGACATTTTAAGGGTATTAGTTTAGAAACTATTTTTAGAAATATTTTATAAATTTTTTTTTTAAATATTTTTTTATAAAAGTGATGTTCCTTTTTTAAAATAGTTTATTAACAATTACTCTAAGAATACCAGTTAATATGTCATTTAATGAAAAAATCAATTTGATAACGTCTTTCCTACTTCCTTAAAATTTTAAAATTTTGAGACAAGTGAGAATTTATTATAGTATCAAATTCAAAACAGATGTGATGGTGTGAGAAATCAGTTGGTTGAACACTTCGGCTTCGGTGGACTACGACGGTAGCGAAGGCCTGAAAAGAAGAAACAATCAAGGGGTGACCGGGGTGGACCGGCCAAATACCCTCCGATGATAAAGTTAGTTTTCTAACAAGGAAATATAATTCTAATTTTTCGGGAGTAAAATATCATAATCTCATACCTTTGCATGGTTCAGACTGGTCCTTATATAGGGTACTTCGGGGCGGTTATTGGTTCGAATAACTTCCCCCAGATTCTTGGAATCTGGACCTTAACTGCTATTGAAACCATAACCGTCGCTGGAAGTTACATACTTGGGAGGAATTGGTGGTGATGAACACGGGTTGGTTAACCACTCCAGAATTTGCTAAGTATTGTGTGGTCGTCCATGTGCAATGCCTATGGACGATCCTTTGTCATGCCGTTGTTTGGTTGTCCATGCGCTTCGCACATGGACGACTCTTTCGACTTGATTATGGGATTTATTTAATTGGTCAACTTCTTAAAGACGAGAGGTCTGGACGAATAGGAGATGGTCTAATCGTTTGGCTAACCGTTCATGATGGATGACCCATCTGGACGAACCATAGATGCAATTTTTTGTTATCCCATCAAGATGATTATGAGTTTGAATTGAATCATGCTTTCATTCAACTGACCTTTATTTATTTTATTTAAAGATAGAAATGCTAAATTGAGATTGAAGGAGCTACCTCGTTTGGCATTAGATGCTTGGGACCAAATATTGTTTCCACTTTCGATAAAGAAATTTTGAGGTTGATATAGAAAGCTTCCAATCTCTTTTTAGCCCGTAGATGCATATACATGATAAATTAAACTCACCTGAATATGACAATCTCTTTGCGGCTTCAGCTTCTTTCGCATCTTTCTTAATTTCATACAGTAAAAATTGAAATTCACCGCTAACTTCTTGTAATAGCTATTCACTTCAAATTTATCAATTTGTGAATAGTATTATTCTTATTAACATTTGATAATCAATATCAGCATAGGAATGAAGAATTCATGTGACTGCATAGTGTTTAAAAAAATGGAAGTAAATGCTAATAGTATCGTAGCAACATCTGGCTACTAGGTTGGGTCCCAAGTTTAGATATATGATATACAAAGCAATGAGACAAGGAAAGAAAACACTTATTATAGTAATCCAACTTGAAGTCCATTGTTATCTTTTGAATTTTTGGTCAAAGGGATAAGCATCTTAAACTAAAAATAAAAAAATAAAAAATCATAGGACAAAATTTTATATTCAAAAAACCCAAAATTTTTAATTTTAATTAAGTAAGAAATCAAACAACTCATACATAAATGATTATTAATTTGTAAGAAAAATAGACAGTTGTATCAGTTCAATTTTAGACATTATAAACCAAATTCAACATAAACTAAGCTTACCAATTTGTGCAATTACAGTACAATATATTTGTTTTCCACCAACTGGTCCCCCATCAATTCGAAATTAAAAAAAGAAAAAGAAAAGAGTTTCAATAGTCCACAAATTTTGGTGAAACAAAGACAGTACTATTTTTAACATCTTGCACTTTTTTCTAAGGTCAAATCTACTCAAACTCTTTCTAAAATCATAGTTAAGAATGCATTTTTCAAGGAGAAATTTACTCAAACAAACATTTTTTTTATAACACATGTTGGGCATGCCTTTGCCTTTCAGATCCACATACACAAATTAAATTATACTTAGAATGAGAACTTTAAGACTTTTGAAGTCGGCGTTTAAAATAATAAAAAGCCGTATCAACCATGCTTTTGCATTTTTTAGATGCCTCAGAATAATATCATTTAAAGAAAAGAAAAAAGAGGGTGAGAAATGAGAATGCCAAAATTGAAATTAAGTGGCATAAGCATAAGTACAACCCAACCAAACCGGAAGCACTTTTAGTGTGTATGAATGCGACGTAGAAATCAATGTTCAGAGATCTTATAAATTCAACTGCATATATATATATATATATACCTCATGGTGTCTAATTAAGACTATATATATAAGTTAATTAATGACAAATGATTTATGTTGCATCATCATGCATATTGGCTATGACCTTTTTTTTTATTATTAAATTTTTATTTATTTATTTATTTTTTAAATTTTAGAAAATACCAATTTTTATCTTCCCAACTACAATTCATATGTTTATGCCCTTTTATTCTGTGAACCCAAGACAAATTCGTCGTAATGTTTGACTTGGTGAAAAATGGCTTTGACCACTTAATTATCTCTTATACTAATGTAATCATTATTTTAATTTATGGGTATGTTAGTTGGCTTAACTTAAAATCTTTTATCTTTTGTAATATACTTAGGATTTCTTTCTGATATTGAACCCTAAATGTTATGAACATATAAAAGGATACAAATCAGTTAACTTACAATATTCTTGACTTACAGTAACCTAAACAGTACACAAAGAAACTATCAATCAAACCCACCCAAATGTAAACAAGTATAACTAATTATAAGAGAAGGGATAGACTTACCTCTCTCATTACGTAAAACCCTTAGACTCTATAAGCCTCCGGTGGACACACCAAAAAATGAATTCTTATTTTAATTAAAAATAATTTGACTAACAAAAGTGCTCATGCGTAGGTACATCAGTGCATGTACATTGATCCTATTAAAATTTTAAAACTCATGTCTTGCTCTCGCTTTCATTCTTCTTGTTTTATTAATTTATATCCTAGGTTTTGAAGGGTTAAAGATCCTAAAATAGATTTTAGTTGACCAAAATTTACGAAAGTGAATTGGTATGAAAACTGCAAATGATTTAAACGAAATAGATCATTGCTGTTGCTTTAGATATTCATACTTCTCGAGTTTAAATTGCCTAGGTTCAAACTTGAAAGTTTGATATCAGTCCTAAACAAGAAAAAAGAAAAAGAAAAAATAATCGCTTATTATAAACACCAATTTAAACTATTTTCTAGAAAATTTTTTTAAAAAGATTTTGCCTTGTAATGCTGTACTACAGTTTTTGAAATTATAAATAACATTTCATTTTACTAGTATATATAATTTATTTATTCATTAATATTATTTTAAAAATTTTCGGATGAATTAAAAAGCGATAATACAAATTAATGAGCTTAAATAGTACTGTATAATACTCAAGACTTTAAAAACATGTCTAATTATAACTATTTCAGGCAGCCATTATCCAGATAAAATCTTAGTCGCCTTTGTGTCATCATGAATAAAATCCTGTGTCTCACTTTTAGCTTAGCTCCACAAATCGCAGCCTATCACACGATTTTTTCAAATAAAATAAAATAATCAAATTTTTAAATAAAAGACAATAAAAAAAAATCCTACAAATGGTGTATTGAATAAAGTGAAGCATTAAAATGGGATAGGATTTTTATTTGTGTTGCCACCATTTGTGGCTTAAACAAAATAATAAATGATAAATTGGCTGTGAAATCTACTAAAATTGTAGACTTAGGGGTCAATTTCTTGGATCATTTTAAATAATTCTTAACCCAAAAAAAAAAAAAAAAAAATTTCCAAATTACGAACATCTCAAACACCTGAATGATATTTTGTGCCAATCAAGTTGCAAATACAATTGAATCTCTTATCAAATCGAGTATCACAGAGTGCTTCAACATCCCAACTCTTACCAACGTTTAAAGTTCAAATATTTTCCTTAAATTTATTTGCGGTAAACCAAGCAAAAAGACTTATATAATATATAACTACCCACCTCCACTATCAAGATCTTCACCATTTCAAAGAAAATGAAAGAGGCCATTTCATAATTGATTTTATTACAAATTTAAAAGATAAAAAATGTACATGTTATTAGTATATTACATCTTTTAAAATATCATTTTATCCACATAATGATTGGTGCGATTCATGTTATATCATATGCACCTTTAAATTTGTAAAACATGAAAGAAAATATTACATAAAGATGCCAACAATATCAAATTCCGCATTAAGTCTAATGTTTTTAATTTTTTTCATTTAAAATCTCAAACTTATAATAAAACCGTTTCAATTTGAAGTGTATGTTCATCTCTGTTATTTATTTCCGTAATTCTAGAATAAACAGAGTAAAGAAAAATAAGAAATTTCTGATAATTTTTATTTTTATTTTTTATACCTAAATAACCACTTTGATTTTCTAGTAACCATTTTCTTATTCTAAGTGAGTCTTTCTCTCTCCACATTTTTTGTTCAATAGCTACTTAATTGATTTCTAAACAAATTTGAAATAAAATGAAGAGTTTAAACAATTTACATTTTTTTCTGTCTCGTTACGGTCGAAAATAGTGAAAATGAATATAAAAAATGAACAGAGACTTTAAATTGAAACGATTTCATAAATCTAAGGCTTCTATTAACAAAATCAAAAACCTAAAAACTAAAATAAAATATAATAGAAACTTTGAGCCTTTTCATATATAAAATTCCAAAAACTAAATTTTCATTTGTGAAATATATACTCTCTCCATTTAAACAGGAACCCTCTCAAATGATTCTTTTCCCTATCTATACGCAAACATGCACATAGTGCCTTGTACTCCTTGAAAAGACACAGGTCTTGTCTTAGCATAGGCCATAACCTCTCATTAATCCCTCATTTCCCATATGGGCAATTTCTTGCTGACTGCCATTCCTTTATAAAGGAAACACCATCATTCACTTTCTGGCAAATTGTAGAAGTGGGAGTATGCAAGACAAGGAGAATAGCTACACATACTACTTAGTCAGAAATATGCTTTTAATGCTCTCTATATGAGCCATACTGTTATCAAGTGCATCTATCAAAATCATATTACATAAATCTTGGAGAGGGTTATATATAGGAGAATGTATTATAAGAGAGTACCGTATTAATGAGAGTGCCATAGAATGAAGATTCATATTCTCTTGCAGAGACAATTCATGGCTTTTGCCTGTTACTAAATGAGGGAACTAAATCTTGCAATAAGCCATAATCAGGAAGTTGGAGCTGCTGTTGGGCACTGAGGTTTCGATAGAACATGGAATTTGGATCAACTTGGTTATTTGTTGGAAGAAACTGAGTGAGTAGTTGTTGGGGAAAGCTTGGCCTAATAGAAGCGCATGCCAACAAAGAAGGCGACAACATTCCAGCAGCGTTTCCTCGAAGGGTTGCCGGACATTGATGGTTGTGCTGCCCCTCATATGTTGTGATAACAATTGATGGATCCTGGAAATTTCTTTCAACACGTTTTTTCACGGTGCACTTCTGACTGGTGCATCTGTAATAACTTCTGCATTGGCAAATAAATTGAAAAAAGTTTATGATACTACACTTGATAAAGTTTGATAAGTCTCTATTTGCTTGAATTTGACCTGAAATGATGAAACATTGAGTGTAACAAAATGATTTTAAGGCTAGTAATATCTAAAATTAATGCAAGTAGGGTTACATGAACAATGTTATAAAGTGCAGTTCTATTAGGTAGATATGGTCTTTATTAGTAACATAAAATGACAAACTTCCACAAACACATCTCAACGAACAAATTAAGTCATTGCATCAAACAAAGATTATTGAAATGGAGATTATATAACTTTTTGAATTATATATTAATTATACTACCTGTTTATTTTGGCAGGCAGAGGACTTTGATTTTCAATTTTCTGTTTTGTGTTGTACCTGCAGATAAATGAACAAGAGCTAGTACCACTACAACTACAAGTCTACCTTGGATAAGGGCTATTCTTGACAGCCTTCTGTCCGTACTTTCTCCATCTGTAGCCATCTTCAAGGTGATCGATCTCACTCTTAGTCAAAAAGGCAAAACGTGGCTCCCTTTGCCGCTTCTCCTTCTTTTTCGGCTTGTTCCTGAAAAATCAACATCATGAACAGTCAATTTTGAACAAAATTAAACCCAGTTGAATCCAAATAGGAAAGCATCCAGAAAATTGGTCCTTAATAAACTGTATTCTTCCCATAAAATGACAAGCTTGTGTTTGATATGGCTTTCTTTCTAGATCTTCTAAATTTATAAATAATTTTTTTTTTTTGGTGATTTTCCCAGAAATTAACATGACATTGGAAGAGATCTATGATTCAGGAATTTCATGACAAATAATATTCCCTTCCTTGTTGTGTACTGAAAAGTCTTATAAATAGTATATGAGTTGAAAAAAAAAAAGTAATAAAAGATGCATTAGTCATATGGAAGGACTTGAAAGTCTACCCTGAGAAATTATATGATACTCAAACCCTATTAGCAATATTCCAAGAAGGTAAAAGAAGATCCTGACTAACTTGCAAAACCTTTACCAGGAATTATAAAGGAGAACCAAAAAAACCTACGCTTTCTTGGACTTTGCTTCATCTCCATCTTCTTCACACCCCTGTGGTTGCTTATCTTTCTTACTCTTATCAGATTCTTCCTCGCCTGCTGCCTCGTTAGACGAAGAAGCTGATACCGAAGAATTAGGCGTGGACGGGTTTTCACTGGTGCCGGCTGAGTCTCCCATGGCTGCTTGCTTCTTCAGATTGGTATCAATTGGAGTAATTAGATGATGATTCTGATGACCAGATGGTGAATTACAAGACATGTCAAAGGCTCTTGAGAGGGTGTTGTAGTCCATAGAGCCATGTAAGCAGTCAGTGAAGGTCATGAATGAGGGATCAAAGCCTTGTAGGGTTTGTGTGACTGGGTGATTGTACACTGAGGGATTATTATCATTAAAGAATGGAAATAAGCTTGACTGGTTGATTTCATGTTGATTGTAGAAAAAAGGGTCTTGATGGTATAGATCCTTCTTTTCTTCGGACATGGATGAAAGTTGAGATGAAAGTTGCAAGGAGAAAAAATGAGGATGAGACTTGGTAAGATGGAAGAAAAAATGACCACACTAATAAAAGCTTTGAAAGAGAACTTTGGTTAAGGTCTTTAGTTTGTTCTTACAAGCAAGATAGCTTTTTAGTTTTTAGTTCCACTTTTATTTAGAGAGAGAGAGAGAGAGAGAGAGAGAGAGAGAGACCTTTGGACGTAATTTGCTGCTGTCTAGTTTATCTCCGGTAATCATATCATGATGAACCGAAGGCCTTTTTGTGGTGAGTGTCTGTCTAGTGTTTACATTGAAGTGCATAATTAAAAAGTAGCAACTAGACAAATTTACTTATTTTTCAATAAATTGTCTAAAGTTGTTAGTTGTTTAATAAAAAGAAAATTTGAATAATATTTTTAATAAGGGTTTGGTTAATGTATGTTCTTAAGATATATATTAATAATTTATTTTAAAAAGTTTTTTATGAAAAATTGAAAAAGTTGTCAAATCAATTAATTATTTTTTCATTTTTCCTAAATTTTTTTTTAAAAATAGTTTATTAACATATGCCTTTAGAGTATACGTTAGTAAAACCCTTTTAACAATGGTTATCAAATTTAGTGTGTGTTTGGCTCCAACTTAAAATCCAGCTTATTTTACTATTTAGTTTATTTTTACTATTCCCTCCGTCCCACTTTTTTTGTCTTGTTTGAAAAGTTAAACTTTTTAAGGGAACATAATTTGTTGTCTTGTCTACCTTTTGAAAATGTATAAGTTTCTAAAATTACCCTTTAAAAAAATGATTACAAAATTGAATTAGTAAATTAATAGGGGTATAATAGGAATATTAGTAAATTAATGACTTTTATTTTTAGAAACAGGACAATATTTTGGGACATCTCAAAATGGAATAGAGGACAAAAAAAGTGGGACGGAGGGAGTATTATTTATGGGCTCCACTGCATTTTTTTTTTGTACTATTCATAAGTCTCACTGTACTATTTCAGCTAACTTTTACCTTTATTTATAGTATTTTCAATAAAAAAATTTTAGTTTCAGCAAAATAAGCGGATTCCAAATAGATCTTTAGTCCATAATTTTTCCAAAAAGAAGAAAAGATGTATTTTTAGGTGAACTTTCACTATTACCAATACTAGCTAGCTGTAAGAAACGAGGGAGAAGAAAAAAAGAATAAGAAACATTCAAAGAACTTCCATTTTTTCTCTTCCTTTTCAGAAAACTATAAATCAAAAGTAAAGTAATCATCGAGTCAAATATAATTTGAACGGTTCTATAGCATCTAGTTCAAAAATTTTGAAGAAAAGTGTATATATATATATATATATATTTGTTATTTAAATATGGTAGAACATCTTAAAATTTACTTTACATTTTAAATTGAACATCTTAAAATTCACTTTACATTTTAAATTGACAATTCTCTTGTATTTTCAATTCTTTGTACTAATACCATTCATAAAAAGAAAAACAAAGTTCTTATTAGTCATTTTTATTATGACCTAGAATAAGAGTTACCATTATAGTTTCATTTTATTAGTATTAATAAACACGTTACTTCAAAATAAAATATATACATTATAATTAGAGTCGATAAATTTAGAGGTACAAAGAATTTCACAACAATAAAATTTGATATGTTATTAACTATGAATAATAAAGTAGTATTATCGTGTTGTAGCAATAATTGTGTTGTAGCATAGTTTAAGAAGAATTGCTTTACAAATTCAAATTCAAATTTTATGAAAAAGAATTGAAGGATCTAGATCAAATTCTTCACACAGTTAAACACCCATATATAAAAAGAAAAAAAAGGGGGTTCATTCAAAGTGGAGAAATTTAAAAAATAAAAAATAAAAGACTTAACAAAAAGAGGTATAATTAGTCAAGCACGAGCAGCCGGTGTAGTGTAGGCGCAGTCGCAGTCACGTTGTAAAGGAGGAGGGGGAGTTGGGCAGTCAGTCAAGGTTTCCAGCTTTACGGTTTTGTTTTTGACAAGAATTAGGCTGACACGTGTCTCAGATTGGCACCGTCATTTGACCGTAACTGGCACGTGACAGTTTTTTAATTTATTTTTATTTATTTATTTTGGGTTATTCTTCATTTTTATTTTATTTTTTTCTTCTATTCCCTTCCCACGCGTATTGTAGTGTGTACAGCTGAGTTGGCCTTAACGTCACCTCCGTTGCCTTTCTTATTCTTGTGCTTGCGCACACTTTCTGTTTCATAAAGTTGGTCAAGCCCTACTAGCAGGTACTACACTCAACACTACACTACTACTAATATAGTGTATAGGGTATAATTAGCGATTATTATTAATAAAAAAAAAGATTAGTGATTGCTCTATTTATGCAAGTTGAGATGTGTTTAATATTTTTATTTTATTTTAAATTACAGTCATTGTAAGGAAAAACAAACATAACCTTGTGTTCGTAAACCAATGAGTTATTAATAAGAACATTTTTTTTTTAATGTAGGACTAGACATTGTAATGAATCTATTATTCCTTAGTAATACCTAATATGTTATGTTTTCATACAAGTACAGCTATTTATTTAGGAAAGTACAACTATTATTTAAAACTAGTTATTAACTCGTGCGATACACGGAGAAATTATTGACTTTGAAAAAAATTCAACAATGAGTAAAAATAGACATTTTGAAAAAAATAATTAATTGAAATTAATCTAAACAAATAATTAATCAACCAAAAATATAGCTTTTAATAAGAAAACAAAAAATCATATGAACCTAAATAAAAGCATTTGAGGTGAAGAATTAAGATCAACCTACTAAGACGTAAATACCCAAAACCCCAAGACTTAAAATTTCAAAATTTATAGAATTCCCAAATTCTACTTCAAAACCAAATCAAATTCAACAAATTTATATATAACATACCAAATAAAAATTTATCGTTCCTTAGGCTAGAAGACATAGGCTGCATCTTTAATTTTTCTCTAAAACAATAGAGATGTTTTATTTGCCATGTACAATATAAAAAAATAATTAGTATAAATTTTAACCCAAAAACCAAACCCACGATTATCACCGTGACTTTCTTTTTTTTCAACGTTAGTTTTTTTATTTTTTGAGTCCTATCATAATTTTTGTTTTTATATAAATTATCAATGTTTGAGTTTGAATTTAAGTTGGACTTGTTAGAGAGATAGAGTTTCATTTCTTGTTAAGTTTTGATTAAACAAAAATAATTTTATTTAAAAAAAAATGATAATGATGAGTTTGAATTTAAGTTGGACCTATTAGAGAGATAGAGTATCACTCTTGGTTAAGTTTGAACTAAAAATAATAATTTTATTTAAATAAAATGATAATTTTATTCAAATATTGTGCTGATGTGAAAAATTGTGAAAGTTTCAGGGGTTTCGGTTATATATATATATATATAGATGATAAAAAATATTTTCTTAAGAAAAAAAAAAAAACTATTCTTTAAGCTACCAAATAGGGTTATAAAAAAAGAAAACACAAACATACCTAATAATAGCATGTAGTTTACAACGTGTATCTAAAGTATACTCCTAAAATTACTTTCTTGTCCATTAGTAGTAGCAAGTAACAACCTATCATATAAGATTTGTTGTGAAAGTATTGTGAAAAATTGTGAACATAATATTTCTCCTTTTGTAATGTTTTGATTTTTTTTTATTTAAAAAATATGGGTTTAATCATTAGTGTTTGATTTCAATGATTTTTTTTCCTTGTAAAGATGCATGGTTGGAATAATTAGCCATATTTGTGATTATACTAAAACAGAACTAGCAAGTTAGAATTGGGATTCCTTGCAATCACTTTTAGCTCACTTCGGGCTAACTAAACGCCTAAATAAGACTCAACATACTCCCACATAACACACACATCCAATCCAATTCACATAAGTCCTCATCATCAGGTCTCATGTTGTGTTGCAGTGCCCCTAATGCCAGTCACATCTACAATTATATCCCAAAATGACTAGTTAAGTTGCTATTAGGAATATAATCCTCATAATACTTATATAGCCCCGTTCAACCTAGTAAAGGCTTAATGTGGGATTAAGTATACATTCGCACAATACACACTTATTTAATCTCATCCACATAATTTGTGGCATCACAATTGCTAAGGTTACTCTAAGCCTTTAATACTATTTGTAGCGACTTAAGAAAAACATCAGTCACATTTATACTTGCCGAAAAGATTAGTTAATTTACAATAAATAAAAAAAATCATTTTTTTTTTTTCTGAAACGAGTTTATTTTGAAACCATTTTCATTAGGAAATATTTTTAATTGAAATAAGTGGAACATTAGTATTGAATTATCATATTTTCTAGAATTTATCTTATTCTGAAAATTGGTTTAGTTTAGAAATGCATTTTGTGATGACTATGTTATCAATTTTTTTCATGTCGTCGGTAATTACACACGCCCTTTACACACATATGTCAATGAAAAAATCAACTATACTAATACAACTATCTAATGATTATTAGAATACGATTGGCGGTGAAATCTATAAACTTTTGTCTACTTTGATACCAGAAAAAGGCAAGAGATTGAAAAATCTTTATACAACAGAAATTAGCAATCTCTCAGCAAACTTTCTAAAAGTTGAGTTTTCTGCAATTGACTTTTTTTTTTTTTTTTTTTTAAAATATTTTTTTAATGTTTTATTCTATATTGACTGGCTCTAATTAGTCTATTGAGAATTTATAGTTGATTCCAAAATTTTGAAAATAAGGTTTTGTTGGATAACTTAGAATGAAGTTGTTGCGAATTAACTAATTTTAAGCCAAGCTGATTAGATAAATAAATTATGCTTTAAGTCTGTGATTAATCAGCCACACATCAATATTGGAAAAATAAATAATGTGGAAAGTATATTTAGCATGCATTTACCGAGCAATTAAGTTGCGTTTTGTGTTTTTTTTTTTGGGTCCCACGGCACTGTTCATGGACCACCAAACCCATGAAAAACGCAACAATCACTCACTGCTACAATGTTTTGTGTTTTAAAAATTATTTTGCTACAGTGTTTTCAATAATAAGTTTTCAGTTTTTAGCAAAATAAGCAGTATTCAAACAGACCTTTAAAAGTTTATAAGAACCCTAGGCATACCATATGTAGTTCTTCAAAAGTTTATTTAAACATCCTATATGTGTCCTTTTATATTTTAGCAATTAGGCCACGAAATTCTAGAGATTAGATGACTTGTTAGGCATGATCTTTTGAAATCACAAGTCTCGATCGATTGGTTTAAGTAATGCATGTGTTGAAAATTGTCTCCACTGATTGGCTGTGTCGAGATTCTAGAAGCTTTAAATAGTTTTTTTTGAGCTATTTTGGGCATAAGTCTTGTTCAACAAATACACACTAAAAACACTCTACAAGACAAATTTTGATCATGGTTTGCTAACCTATAACCATGGACCTAACATATGTGCATTTTTATGTGCAATATATATATATATATATATATGAGATGAGTTTAAGTTACACCTGGTGTAACTTTTATAAACTTACATTTTTTTTACACCGTAGATTTTTAAGAAATCTAACGGTTAAAAAAAAAAAATCATTAAATGCTATTATTTTTCATCTTATTACCTAATTAATACTAACATTCTCTCTCTCTTTCTCTCTCTCCTTATTTATTGCTTTCCACCATATAATATTTTCTTCAACACAATCTAACCAAAAAAATTGAAAAATAATCCCATAATCATTGATTTCACCAAACTACCCATAACAAGAATCAAATGACTTTCAATTTGCTCCTTAAAATAAATAAATAAAGGAACTTCAAAAAACTTCACAACCTGAGTCTATCACACACTAAATAATCAAACGGATGGGAATGCTTAAAAGTTTTTTTTGTAAGTGACCAAGCTTAAACTTAACTGCTACGGAAATATATAGCGGGTCAATATTCTAGTTGAAGTGAATTATATTCTATTGATCTTTTTCGCTTGTCCTCTAGGAACTTTGCCTAATTGAAATCTGTCCAAAGCTAACAAATATCGACCCTTTTTTTCTTTTATTTTACAGAGACTCAATTAATTTTCCAATTATTATTTTTGTAAGAGATTGTATGAATCTTATTGTATTTTGTATTTTTTGCAGATGATACAAACACAAACACCTATCCCTGGAAACATAACAGTCACTTGGGTCAAAACATATACGTATTTATTTTTCCCAATTATTATATTATTATTTGTAAGAGACTATATATAGGTCTACCTTTCAATTGCTTTTTGATAAAATGGGAGGTTTGATTGTTTAGTGTATGATAGGCTCAGATTTGAAGTTTTTTTTTTTAAGTTCCTTTATGTATTTATTTATTTGAAGGAGCAAGTTGAAAGTCATTTGTTGAGTCTTGTTTTTGGTGGTTTTGTGAAATCAATAAAAATGAGATTATTTTTCAAATTTTTTTGTTAGATTGCTTTGAAGAAAATATTATTTGGTGGAAAGTAATAAATAAGGAGAGAGAAAATGCTAGTATTAATTAAGTAATAAGGTAGAAAACAATAGCATTTAATAGTGTTTTTTTAACCGTTAGACCTCTTAAAAATTTATGGTGTAAAAAATGTGTAAGTTTGTAAGTTTATAATAGTGTTAATAAGGTAACTCTCTCTCTCTCTATATATATATATATATATAAATGCGCATATGTTAGAAATTTCATGCTAAAATTTTCTGATTTGGTTTTCTTATACAGAGGCCTATATTGCATAATTTGCCAAGGAATTGTAGCTAAGCATAATATATAGATTCTTATTAGGAAAAAATAAATTAAGATTCAAGAATTGACCACAACCCTATATTAATCTTCATAAAATGATTTTGTCACCATTCAGCTTATAAGTTGTAAAATGTTAAAATCACTTTTAACCTAATCCATGCCAAACCTATCCAAAAAACTTGTATGGTTGCCTAAGCAATGTGCATAGCAATATTTGTTACTAAAGTCTTGCGGCCGCAAAAGTAATTAATGTGATGACCAGTACTGATATGATGTAGAGATGTGGCGTGATCTTTGGTGTCAAAGAAATAATCATGGAATGTCTCCAGACTCCAGACCTTTATATCATTGTACTTCTCGTGTGCAAGAAATGGGCTGAGATCACCAAACTAGATTGTGGTGGATGATCTACAATTAATATCAACTTTCTACATTCTGAAAAGTAAATTTTAAACGATGACATAATCCTATGTAGTGTTCAAAGGTTTGAGGGATTCTGGCGTATAAAAAAAGGAAGATATTTGAGTGGCTCTCAACTCTTTCCAATTAAGAATGGCAGCGTGTCAAAGTTTAGAACAAAAAATAGTTTTTCAAACCTAAACCTTTTGAATATTGTACATATCACTTATATTTAGAAGACTCAAGCCCTATCCGTTTATCTTACCATGAATTGGGTCACACAAGTTGGATCAGATTGGTAGAAAAAAAGACAACTATTTTTGTTATAGAAACCCTAATTTTTTGTGTAAAGAAAATTAATAATAGAGTTATTTTGGTAATTTATATATATATATATATATATGTAATCGAATTGGGTTCAGACTTCAGATAAAAGGAATAAAAACTACTTCCCAATCGCTAGCAAGTTTAAAAATGTAAACTCAAACCATTTCTAAACATAATAAGTTTAAAAATATGAATCCAAACCCACCCCATTGCATGTTTACTGTTCAAAATTTTTCTTCCCATCTCCTTCATTATCTACCTATCAATGAAACAACATGAACCCCAACCCAACCCACCCCAAACCCATTTAATTATTTAAAAAATCTTAAACTTCTATTAGCTAGAATCAGGTTGGGTCACCTATGTACTATAATCCAATCTCCTAAAGATTTTAGCACTAATGAGTTTTAGCTTAACTAGTAAAATCTCTTGTCATCAAATAAGAAATTTAGAGTTTAAGGGTCTGTTTGGATACTGTTTATTTGCTGAAAATTAAAAATTTATTACTGAAAACACTGTAACAAAATAATTTTTAAAAGTGTGAATAGTGCTGTAGAATCCAAATTTACCTAGAAATCTGATTTTTCAGTTCTTGATGATCCGTGAACAGTACCCATGGGACCCACTAAAAAAACGCAAAACCCAAGGCTAAAACGTGCACTGTGGCCGTGGGTCCCACTTTTTCAAATGCCAAATGCAGAAACACACACTGAACGTGCAATCCAAACGCACACTAAATACCGCATACACTAAATAATTTGTAGGTTGAAATTTTATCATGAAGGGTCTGTTTGAGATTCGTTTATTTTGCTGAAACTAAAAACTTTCTGAAATTGAAAACTTTTTACTAAAAGTACTATAGATAAAGGTAAAAATTAGTTGAAATATTATAATGAGACTCATGAATAGTATCAAAAGTGTAGTGGGGCCATGAATAGTAGTAAAAATAAGCTGATTTTTTAGTAAAAATTACCTAGAAATTTGATTTTTCAATTCTTGGTGATCCGTGAACAGTACCCATGGGACCTACTAAAAAAACGCAAAACCCAAGGCTAAAACGTGCACTGTAGCCGTGGGTCCCACTTTTTCAAACGCCAAACGCAGAAACACACCCTGAACGTGCAATCCAAACGCACACTAAATACAACATACACTAAATAATTTGTAGGTTGAAATTTTATCATGAAGGGTCTGTTTGAGATTCGTTTATTTTGTTGAAACTGAAAACTTTTTGCTGAAAGTACTATAGATAAAGGTAAAAATTAGTTGAAATAGTATAGTGGGACTCATGAATAGTACCAAAAGTGCAATAGGGCCATAAATAGTAGTAAAAATAAGCTGAATAGTAAAAGAAGTTTGTAAAAATAATTTTTACCAAACACACACGAAGTAGTCTTGGCCTGATGATGAAAAATAATTATTATTAAACAATTTAATTATATCTAAATAATAATAATAATAAATCAATTTTAGTACCAGACCAAGGACGCAATCTTATACACGCTTGGCGAATCTAAAATAATCTTTAGATCATATTTCTGAATGGGAACATGGGTAATGACTGAAAATGTGTCCAGTTTTGATGCATGATATTGATGGAATATTTCAAGTGGTGCAGCTTTTTGATAGGACAAAGGCCAAAGGTCTGTGCATAGATCATAGAATAATGAACCCCCAATGAAGAGCATGAATATGTTGACATTTGTGTCCTTCGCATAAGACATTCAGTATGCACCTTGCATTGGCATTGGAAGTCAATGGAGAGCAGGTTATCTATTAGGTGTATGGGCAGTACAAAGAATCTAAACAGACATGGACCTGTCTACAGAAGTAGGAAAATGAAGTTTGTTTTAAGTACTCTTCGGCTGGGAAAATTTTAGTAAATCAGCAATAGATCTGCCATTGAGAAAGTATATTCCTTTTCAGCATTACAAAAAAATAAGGAGCACAAGAATTATTCCTGTGCATTTTTTATGTAATTCTAGATGATTAATTAGGCGAGGTCCTTTAAGGTAGTTTATTTTTGGTAGATAAAATAACTAATTAAATTTACTAAGTACTCGTAACCTTGTATATGTACACACAAAAGCCTTCAACAATAAACATACTTACAGACATATTAATAGTACTATTGGTGTTCATTTTTGAATCTTGTCAACTCTTAAAAAAATTATTTGGTTGAGTATATGTACAAATGGTTAATTCTTGATTGCTCTTTTTTTGCTAGAACAAAAGAAAAGGGAAATTTTCCATTTTTAAAAGTAACTTTTGTTATTGTGATGCAATGAATTTATTTGATGTTTCTATTTTTCAAATAAGTTATAAGAACTGAGTAATTATGAAAATATATTAAAAACAAACAACCAATTTTTTTGAACTTGGTAAAAATTTTCATTGATATTTGTATTGATACATGTTGGTAAGAAAATTTTGATTGGTTTCAATTAGATTAGAAATAATTTTAAATGAGCATTAGATATTTTTGATGAAGTTTTAGTTGGCTTAGGAGTAATTTTAACTTGAAGTGACACAAGACACATACTTAGAGCAAGTGAATTTTAATTAGAATGAAACTTGACTCACAATTATAGTGAAATTAAAATCTAATTTGTATTATTTATTGAGCTTCATTCTTTAATATATTACTAGTCAAATCATGCAAAGTACTAGAAAGTTCATTAAATATGTTATATATGCTTAATTAATATAAGTATTAGTAAATAAAAGGTCAAGTTAGAGAAGTTGAGGGAAAAAATCAATAACTGAAACTGTTTAGAGAAATATTTTCTTTTCTTTTCTTTTCTTTTTTTTTTTTTAGAGAAATCAAAAACAATTTAATCAGAAATTTTTAATATAAGTTTTTTTATTTTAAGTTCAAATTAATTTAAACTAGCATAGTTTAAGATTATTTATAAATTATAAATACTAAATTAATATATATATATATATATATATATATATATATATATAAATGATAATATGAAAAAGGTATCGGCTTTTAAAAGGATAATGTGATAATATTAGGAAAAAGTTATCAAAAAGTCAAATGTATCATAGCTTTCAACTATCTTGTTTGAGTAAGGTTCGAGATATAAAATTTTTACAAATTGCTAATGTGGTGATTTTAGTATTGGTAAATGAAAAAGTGATGTTAATTGTGGGTTTAGATGAAAACTAATAAGAAATTGAACACATTAATAGTTTGTAAAAATATTGTAAAATAATTTGTGGCTATAGCATTACTCATTTTGTTTAGGCAAAAAAAAAAAAAAAAACCTAAAACAGAAACAAAAATTCTACAATTTGATCCCTTAAATGTGAGTGAATTTATTGAGGGATAAAAAAATTGTGTGAAGCTAGTTTACACGCCATATTCATTCGCACGTTTTTTAGAAGATGTGGGTATTACTTTTCTGGCTGTGAGTATGCACATAGTTCCTGAATTGAACTGTATTTAAACAAAAACTTCAATATATAAATAATTTTAAAAGACAATTAATGAAATAAAAACATGAAGCTCGATGCCAAATTAAATGAATTTCTGTAGCAGTCCTAATTTAAACAATTACAAGGAGTTGGCCTAAAATTCCATTATTCCCATGTACAAAATATGTGAAGCATGCTTGTCCATGAAAATGTTGTCTTTCTGATAATGAAATGCAGGGAACAAAAACTAAAAGAGACAAAATAAACACACATGATTGTTACTATATAAGCGTGTTTGAACGTATCTTTATGAGTCGTATTGTCATGTTAGGCAAAAGAGTATTTCTGGTCTTTATTATCATAACATATCTTGCTCACCTAACCTAGCAAGATTCTAAGGAAGACCAAGAAAAGGGAGGGAAAATAATAAAAATGAGCATAATCAGAGAAATTATTAAATCATTAGTCCAAGAAAATTTCTGACATATAATTTATAATAAATCAGGGAATATCTTAAAGTTTGCAATCAATGTCAACCAAGAAGCAGCTAAAATTAATAAATTATTTCAGAAATAGGCCAAGTGTTTGAATTTGATTATAGATATATATATATATATATATATATTTTTTTTTTTTGAATTTAAAAGGTAAAATGTAATTTCACATGTCTATATATATATATATATATATATATATTTGAATAGTTATTTAGAAGCTGACTCTCTAATCCATCCAATATACATCTTATAACCCTCATCATTGCTTACTTAAGAAAGAAAGCTCTTACACAGAAAAACGTTGAGTTCTCACTTGTTTTAGCAGACATTAATTCTATCAACTACGTAGGAAAGTCTAAGCAATTTAACCAATATGATGTAGAAGAGTACTAAACTAATAAGCAGTTGGTAAATATTGAGTAATATAATAATGTTGGCTGGCCTTTGTGTTTATGTTAATCTAGAGGTGGTGTTTATGTTATTACTTATTGCCATTTGTTTAATTAAAACCCTTGATTTTATGTGAACCATAGATTGAGTTGGGCTGTCATGTCTTTCTTTTTCTTTGTCAAAGTTTGGATGACATTCTAAATTAGGTCAGAGGCCAACTAATGATAATGTTTCCAAGTAATGACAATGTGTAATAGACACCTGCGGGTCCAATTGCACCCATGGTGCTTAATTTAAGCAGAACTATGTTGCCCCCATTATCATCTGATGTGTTTACTTAAGCCAAAGGTCATTGATTATTCTATGTCTAGGTCAGTTCATTTGTGTGGCTAAATTTCAATGAAAGTCCAAAAAAGATCAAATGTGAATGGATTTTCAAATAATTAAGTTCTCTCTAATGTCAGAACCATTCATGACTGCCTCCAACTACTAAAGTGTTTAGACTGTAAGGGAATCTATTCAACCTAAGCTTTTCCACTATACTTGTTTTTTTTCCATATAAAAAAGAATTGTTTTCTGAATCATTCAAACATCTGCACCACCAATGAAGCTATTATTCTTTAGAAAGAAGACAAGGGAAAAGATAACGAAATATCAATAGGTTATTAAATTCTTATGTGAATCAGCAGAGCCAATTTATTGGACAATTTGACTATTCTTGGCTTAATACTCTAAGCCTAGGCTCACAAAGGTCAAAATTCACTTAAGACTATTGTTTTTAGCAGTTTTAAAAGAATAGCTCTTTGATTCCACCAGAACAAATTATCTATTGAGTTGGAGGGAGAAAGAGAGGCATCTTGACTTGGCTTACCAGTTTATGTATATTTTATAACAACAATATTCTATATGTATTTTTCATCCTTCCAGAAAGAAAGAGATAGATCTTGACTTAGCATTATTGTTTAATAAGATTCCTCCTACAACATTCAGTTTAAATCCCCCCTTTTAGGGATGACGAAAAATCCTTGCCCTGCTTAACCTATCTTATTCCACGCATATGAGTTTTTTTGCTCCATCTTACCCCGACTCGTCTCACTCCACCCCAAATGGATACATATATGTTTTTATTTGATATATATTTAAATTATTTATAGATATAATTTAGTATTTTTTAATAACATATTCTATTTTTGAATTTTTTTTTTTTACATATTTTATTATCATCCTCTAAAATACTTGCATTCTTCCTCTCTTAGAACTCTCATGATTGCCCTTCCCTTTTCTATTTTGCCTCTATCTCTTTAGTGTTGAAGCCAACTCATTAGAGATGGAAAAAAAGAAAAAAGAAAAAGCCACGACCCGTCCCTAACCTGACCTATCCTGCACAAGTTTTTCTTATTCAAAAGAGGTAATGAGGTAGGGATGAGACACCCCTAATGCAACTTCACCTCACCTTATTGCCATCCTTACTTTTTTTTTTTTTTTTTCTAGAAAATATACAAACACCATTTTAGGATGGAAAACATAGAAGTGTAAACATATATTGTATTAAGGAAAAAAAAAAATCTCTAGAGGAAACGTATAATGTCAAGAACTTTTGGCTTAATTCTGTATATCTTGCTTAAATTAACATTTTTTTATTTACTTTTTGAACATTGCGTTTTATTATTATTATTATTATTATTAGGGACAAATTGAGACCCACTTGTGCCAAATTACCAATTTTAAGACAAGTTAAATTAAATAACCAATTATACTTATATATTCTATTATGGTTAATCATTCCCACACCATATCGCAAAATATAAATAACAGAAAATTAAGAACATCGTGATATGCTGACAAAGAGAAAATCCAAGTTGGGAAAAACTCTCTAAATGATTAAAAGCCAATTCTAGATGAAAATAGATCCACTAGGATAGAATGAAAGTTTTATAATAGATTAAACCCTATATCTATTGCTACCTGATTATGTAATACTTACTAACGTGACCCCATTCAACTTCAAATCCTTAAAGATCCGCTCACGAGTGTAAACACTTACTTACGAGTTCAAGAACCCTCTTCAAGATCCTTTCCATTAGTTTGTGTGTGTACTAAATGAAACAACTTCAATTGGGTCATCGAATTGTGAAAAGTCTTCAACTTTGATATCTGGATGATGCTTTAAGAGAGCTTGAGTAACCCTTATCCTAGGTGTATAGTGTGCAACTCTCCAAAAGTCCTTTTTGATGTCCTCAAGGTTTTCTTTTATAAATTGGCTTTGGAGGCACTATACCCTAAAAGTTTAGATGATTAATTAGGTTGGATTTGGAATCTGTCAGCACGATTCTTGATCTATTGAGTTAAGTACTTAAGCGCCATATATCGAGAATCTCGATCGATTGACATGTATTAAGCCAGGTATTAATATTTCAGAAATAGAAATTTTCTTGAACGGTCTTGGGGCAGAAGTCTTGGACTTCAACTAAACATAAAACATACTCACAAGACACAACATTTATAATATATCTTCTATATTAAACTTGAGTGGATCTTCAAGAGTTTAGAATGAAGTTTAGATTGTTAAGCAATGGTGACTGTACTGGCTTCAGTGTAGAATAGAGCCATGGCTGTTGGTGACAAATTAACATTTCGATGTCCTAATTTCATAATTCACAAATATATTAACGAAGCTCACAAGAATAATTAGTGATGCTTCATACATTGATCTTATCTTCATTATAAGGAAATTCAAGTTTTTTTTTTTATTAATTAATTATTATTTAATTTGGATGAATAAAATATAAACGTAGTTGAGAGTTGAGACAAGCAATTTAATTGATTTCTTCTCTAGCATTCTATCGTGTCTGTCAATTGTTCATTTGTAATAAAGCATTAAAAGATAAAAATAAACAAACTACAAGTATGATAGCTTTGTAAAGATTTCTAATGAATATAAGTGACCGACGTTCAAGTCAAATAACATTTTTTTCGTGTTTTCAACATGTCTGTCTAAGACTTAAATTTTTCTCTCCCAATAAATAAATAAATAAATAAATATATATATATATATATATAACGTTAATCATAGTATAAAGAAACTTCAATTCTCAAACTAGAATGATAACTTCATGTTATCCCTTAAGATTAATGTTCCAACAGGATATAACAAATAAAGATGACTGCTTCTCAAGTTGTCAACTTCTAAATATGGCAAATCAAGACATCTTCTTTTTTTTTCCTTTTTTTTTTCAAGGGAGATATCTTTGCCTAAAGATATCTCCCTATAGGTTGAATTGAATCATGTAGTAAACGTCAAATCGCATGTATCTCCTTCTCATATATTATGATTAATGGTATATTCTCTTTTCTAGATTCCTACTTTATTTTTATATAATACATTTTTATATATATATATATATATTATTTATGATGTGCATTTTATGATGATATATTACTCTATTTTATTTGACTATGACATTAATTAACTTTAAAGATTATAATTTTATATAACAGTAAACATATTTTTATGATTATTTAAACAAACTTAAAAATTCCGCACTTATCTTTATTTGAGTTTATACTAAATTTTATTAAAAGATGAGACTTTTCTTAAATTATTTCATAGGATAAATTACAATAATCTCCCTCAAGGTTTGGAAAATGACAAAAACCTCTTTTACTTTTATAAAAAATATTTCATGCCTTGAGTTTTTGATTTATATAACAAATAATCCCCTAAGACCATTTATGATCATTACAAATTTAGTCAAAATTCATATTTTTCAAATTAAAATTCTCATCTAAAATGATTCTTTTTGACTAGATAATAATAATAATAATAATAATAATAATAATAATAATGCTAGGGGGCTACATACTTTGTCATTTTTAAAAAAATTTATCCAAATTCCAAGTAAGGTTAGTATAACTTATCCTATTTCAATAACATTGACTAGATATAAAATAAAAAGATCAAATTAAGATAACTTGAGTTTTTAGCCAAATCACCATGGAATGTTTCAATGTGAATTTATACTCAATCAAGGCCAACAAAACTATTCTTGGAGGAGGAGATTGATGCATCATTTAATATAAAATAGAATAAAGTATACTTTTAGTACTTAAAGTTTAGAGTTATTTTCATTTTGACATTTTATGTTTTAAAATTTTCATTTTAACTATTCACATGTAATTTATTTTTATATTAACTATTTAGGTTTCAAAATTTTTATCTTGACCCTTTATGTTAAATTCAGTTTTCTGTTTGGCACTTTTTGTTTCAAAAACTAATTTTTTTTATTTAAACAAACACCCAGTTTTTTCGGTGAGTGTTAAATATTTCCTTTCTACAGTCTTGTCATGCCCATGTGAGAAGGTAGGATTAGTCTTTGCCCATGCATGAATAATACATGTGATTGTTTGCAAGTAACCCAATCAGCAATGCTCTCAATGAAATTAGGAGGTTGTCAAAATCAGCTTTTTGGCTTAAAGTTTGGGTGGGCGTTGTTGATGGGAAGGTTATCACGATTAATAGTTGGTTGGTATGGGGCAAATGAGATGACATTGTGTGATTGGTTGAGGATCAATATCATGGGCTATAGTCTTCCTCGATGTCCTTTCATGTGGACCCTTTGTAATGATGGATGCAGCCTACCAAATCCAAGATGAGAGAAGAAATTTGCCCAAGGAAACATGGATTATTTTCTTATTACTAGATAAAACCCCCAAGTCCAATTAATAAACAGTTTACCAAAAGCAAAATAAGATACATTGCAAGGAATATATGAAAGACTCCAACCAAAACATCTAAATTTTTCCATCACTATCCTATTATAACTCTTGAATTATCGAAAAAATAATAATAGTTTTTCAATTAATAGAAAAAAATATTATTTTAATAAGTAAATTTTGGTCTTCCAAAAAGTCATTAAAATCCATAATAATTTATTCATGTATTGATTAAGAAGAGGATCACTATTTTTATTTATATATAGTTAAAGATAATATTAATCAAGACAAGAGAGGAGGGTGAGACTCATCCATAGCTTTAAGAAGAGAGATCCAAACAAGAGGAGTTTAGGATTTGTCCTACTTACAAAAAGTAGCCTAAGTAGTAACTTTATTGGACAAATAGTTATGTTACTGTTTACAAAGCAGAATTCCTGAAAAATTAGAGAATTTTAGGAGGCTAAAACGGTTGGCAAGAAGGGGGAGAGGAAATCTAGAGTATGAAACAGTCACATCACATATAAGGAGTCCCCTTCAAACTATATGATCCAACTGGAGGATGAATAATTTGTGAGGGAAGGTCTATTCTAATAGTATTGTTGTTGGGGGTAGAAATTTTTTGAATTGAAGTGTTGAAAAATTTTGTGGGTCCATAAGCCCATAACTTGCAAGGTCATTACTCCTTTAGGCCCACAGAAGAAGTTAAAAATTAAGTGATGTATAGAAAACATGACCCACCCTTCTTGTTGACCTAAGAACTTTCATTAAAAAGGTTAAACATATATTGGTTCGTATTATCAAATTCTAGCTCTTGATATGACTAATTGACTGTAGTGTGTACAGCCCTCGTGACTCTTTCTCTCTCGTACAGTCACCAATGAAAGAGGAACACAAGCAGTCCATTGGGCTTAAGGCCTTAAAGAGCATAATGTGCCAACCTTTACGGCTTTTCTCTCTGGGCCGTGCACAACCCTCGTAGATAAGAGGATAATAATTTTTCAGAATGAAGTCTATAAACGAATACGATTAACTCTACTGGAGGGTAGCGTGTGTCAATTAGTATTGCAACAATCTATACTAACAGTGAATCCTTCCGGCGGCTGGACTTAGGTTTTTCTGCCTGACTATCGTTTCTTTCGCTTCGATAATACCTATGGTGTTATCTTGGGTTTGTTTCCTTTTATTATTATTTTTTATTATAGTTTATTGCTCTTTTAGTTTGCTAAATATGCTTATCCATGCAATGTTTGTTGTAATGCTTAATTAGTTCAATTGGCTAAATACTTACACTTAGCTTTAATTGTTAGTTTAGCCTTTTAAAATTGAATTAGTCGTAAAATTTGAAGTTTGGGAGTCTAAATAATTGCCTAGTTTAATTAGGTAATTTCTCAAGTATCAACATGCTTTAAAATGTGAATTATGTATTCATTGTTTGATAAATGAATAATGGAATTAATGTTAGACTAAAAAAGTTTCTTGTCTCACGGAAAACATGTTACTCCTATTTCATACATTTTCTATACATTTTTTTAATGCAAGGGTAAAGATATACTTCAATTCATTGCTATATTATTTGTCATGTTTAGTTCTTCAATGTACCCAAATTTGTGGATCACATCTTCCATGCATGGGGAAACATAGTATTTTCTTAAATTCTAGTTACTAAATTAGTAACAAGCAAGATTACATAAAACGCTTAAAGAACAATGAGAGAGTCTGGAGCCACAGGCGGCTCCAGTCCACATTCAATTAGGGTGTATATTTGACTTAAAAAAAAAAGTATAAATACTTGAAATATATAAATATATATATATATATATAGACACAAAATTAATATATTTTGATCACCTTAAAAAAAAAAAGTATAGAGCACCCTAACTTGAGAATTACAAAAATTTGGGTTCAATAAATATTAGAGTAATAATAAGTCCACAACATTTTTATAGTAATTTCATAATAAATTCTAAGTGGTAAGTTGTTATGAATTCTAATTGGGGTCCAATTTTAACATCATTTTTTTACCTACCAATAATAGTTAGCCACATAAAATTTATTTTGAAAATGTAGTGGACATAGCAGTACTCCAAAAATAATTATGGCCCCTTAAACATAATCATTAGCCCCTTAAAAAAAAAAAACTCAAATAACTACAATAAAAATTAGATAACTACAACAATAACCCAACCAAAAACAAAATTAGGCTAAATAACAATAAGTGAACAAATTATTTAATAAAAAGCCTATTCAAAAATAAAAAAATTAAAATCCCTAATCATTCAAATCTATAACTCGTGCAACCCATTATATAAAAATCATTCATAATTTCATTTTTCCTAAAAAAACAGCACCAAGAGAAATACAGTGATTGTGAGTTTTCCTTGACGGTGTTGCCAACTCTGCTCTCTTCAACTTTACAGTTGCAAAAACTTTGCTCTACTCGGCAACTCAATTCACAATTGTAGCAAATATCATATGTTGCTCTCTCTCTCTCTCTCTCTCTCTCTCTCATTTTTTCTTCTTCTCTATTATCATTTTAGATTTTCTCACTTTATTGTTCTCATCTCAACATTCTCAGCTCCCACTTTAGCTCTTGTTAGTCCATTTTTTCTTTTTCTTTTTGTTAATAGAATGACATTTTAATACTTCAAGTATTTGTGTGTTTTTTATGTTTTGGTGTCGGTGATATACAGTGGCGACTCGAGGATTTTTTTTCCTAGGGGTGTTAGTAAGAAGATACGTCTTAGGTAAAATATATATTTTATGGTTTTCATGGTTTCCTTATTATAAATTTGTCTATAGTACGTACTAGTAATAGAATAAAAAATAAACTATAGGTTCATTTGACATATTTTTTCTTAATATAATGAACATGTTAATTATTGTTGTTAAGTGAATTTTAATTATTACTGCTTAAAATACTTTTATTTATTAGTTTAGGATGGTTATATGTTTACATTGTACTATCAGTGTAAGATTTACATTATAAGTAATTATACTATACACATTTGCAAAAAACTATACAATATTATACACATTTGTTTGGAAACAATGTAAATATTACAATGATAGTACAATGTAAACTATGAATTTTCCATTAGTTTATTTCAAATTTATTAAGATCTTAATGAGCTTTTTAAACAGATTTTAGATTAAAAAAAGTTTACTTCTGTTGTTGGGCTTAGGGGTGAGTAGAAAGTCACCGACACCGATCCAACTAACCAGCGCCGATCATCCATCACTGCCATTGCAACTGACCGATGAAGCCGATGCCGACGATCGAAGCGTGAAGGGAATCCCGATGCCGGTGTGTTGCGGTCACTGGAGCTGGAAATCCAAAACCGATACATGCCGAACCAAATCGATACCTACATGATGGAAATATGTATGAACGCAGCGGAAAAATAAGTTTAAACGGATCTACTTCATTCACAATTGATAACATGTGCCATATAAGTTTCTGAATTAGAGAACAAGAGAATGTACCTTGAAGTTGTGAAATTCAAAAACCAAAGATCAGAAATTCTTGAGAAGACTTTTAATCTTCACTCCAATTCCACTATATGCCCAAGATGTGTGGTCTCTCAATTGGTAACAAAAGGATTGATTTAAGAGTGACAAAACACTCACATACACACCACTTCACAATGATGTTTCTTACCATTTTAATTCTGAACGTTTTTCCCTTTTGTATCTAACCAATTATCTAATTGGACTGGCCTTTTGGGCCTTACCAATTGGGCTTAAGTGTGTGGCTTGGAGTGGGACCAAAAGGGACCAATAAGACACTAGCTCCAATGGGCCTTGGGCTTTTCTGTCAACTCTTGACAAGTCCAAAGTTACCATTAACTATATTTGATACCACTATATAAATATAGTTGCACTCTAAGTCTTATCTATAAATTATATCCCAAGACTTTATTATACATGCAACCCCTTCATAAAATATTCGTAGTAACACAAAATCTTGAATGAAGACTGCCACTTTGTGAATTACTACATCTTAATCCTTGAGTACCCGGTTTAATCCTTTAATGTTATTCATCATATATTTATGAAATCCAATTTCATAAATATATACTTTAGTCTTACTAAAGTGGTTAGGCCTAACTCATCTGAATAACAAATCCATTAAACTTATCTCAAGAGAATATTTTGTATCTCTGTTAAGAGACTATGAATTCCATCTTGAGAATATATGTTCCATCAACATTAAATGTGGCTGCCCAACATACTAAGGTTTTGACCGTTACTTTAGATCTCACTCCTGATATATCAAAGCAACCTACACCTTATGATCAGATCCATTATTCTCTCAGGATTAAGAGTTCATGCAAATGTAAGTCGTGAGATTTATTATTCATTTAACAGTCTTTAGGAGAATAATAAATCTCACAGCGGTCCAGTTCAATATGTCTTAACTCTTAAAACATATTAACACATCAACTAGAAGTCTCCACTTCCATGATCAAGACAAATCATCGTAGTTGATATGTTATAGTCTTCGCAGATGAAATGTCCAATTTCATCACTGACTACGAACCAAATTCTGAGTTTACAAAGAACTTGTGATTTATATCTTCTGTGACTTTTCACATAAATCACATACTATGCATCTCATGGACTATATGATAATGTCCAAATATTCATGTTACCTTATTTCAGATAATAATAAAACAACTTTATTAATAACAATATTAAGTCATACATCATGTCATACATAATGTCATACATAATATAGTACATAACATCATACAATAGGATTCTAGGGCACAAATCCCAACACTACATGTATATTGTCTCCACTTCTCGGCTTCTCCAGTTCTTTTGATCTAAGTCCAGTTCTAATAAAGACGATAATGCTATGAATCTCAAATTCTTATTTCCTAATATATGACTTAATGAAACGGAACGTTTCAGTTTAATAGGGCTATTAAAAAAAAAAAAAAAACAATAAAACTACATAGTTTTACTTTAGGGTTACAAATTTTAACAAGTATAAAAAATGGTTCTTTTCACATAACCTACCTCAGAACTCTCTATTTCTCTCTCGCCTCTCTGCTGCTGCAGCAACATTGAAGCTGCTGCTCAGTGCTCACCCCCTGCCAGTCTGCTGCAACATCGCTAGTGAGTTTCATAGTCACAAACAATTAACCTTTCTTGTCTCTCTCTCTCTATACTCTAAGTCCACGAGAACTGACATCTTTTTTTTTTTTTTTTCCAACAATTTGATTTTGAGGGAGACTGAGAGAGCTGTCACTCTTCAATAATTCACTGAGACAGATTTTGAGCTATAATCACTAATGATTCAAAATATTGCCTAGTATTTTCAATATTTTTGTATTTTTATTTTTATATTTTTTGACCTGGGGATTTTGAGCTACTTAGTGTAACTACTGTGGTACTGCCATACTACCTATTAAGCATTGGCTTAAGTTTATTTGTTGTAGGATATATTCATGGTAAAGCATTTCTTTGGTCAAAAAATTTATTTATTTATTTATTTATTTTTACATGGAAGTCGATATTAATTTTATTTGCATTACAGTTTGATTGTAGTTGTTTAGGTTATATATATTGAGATTGAGTAATGTATATTGTTAGTGTTTGATTGAGTAATGAGTAATTATGGTATAAGTATGAGTTGGAATATGCTTTTGTGTGTTGGCTGGATGTAGAAAAATATTATTAGGCATTTTTACTTCTTTTTTTTTTTTTTTTTTTTTAATTTGACTTTTCTTTTGCTTCTGTTTAATGTGTGACTAGATTTTTGATGGCTTGCTAAATAAAAAAACAGTTTGCATTTACTTGAAATCTTGAACAGGTTGATATATTGATATTGGGCTTGAAAGCCCAATTTTTTTATTATTAAAAAAAAAAACAGTTTTTTTTAAAATATTTCAAACCGACCAAACCAACTAAAACGACCGCAAAAAAGCGCACCACTATAGGTTGGAAAATCGACCCTAGGCGGTGTGCATCAGTTCCAATTATGAAAAAGCCGATCTCTATCAGTTCGATAACAAATTTGGGAAAAAACTGCCTCTACTGAACCGTGCATACCCCTAGTTGGGCTTACTATTTCTCCCAGATTTTAGATAAAATTGAATTGTTGCTACGTGGGTTTTTTTTTTTTTTTTTTGTGTTTAAAAAGATCAAAATTTTGTTAAGAGGATTATCATTAAACTTATTTCAAGTGTGTTTAAAAAAAAATTAGAGTTAGGGAGTTCAAGTTTTATTTAGGGTAAAAAACAAAAAAAAAATATATATATATATATATATATATTGCTAGCTTAGGGGGTTCATTTGAACCCCTTGAACTATGCATGGCGCCGCCCATGGTGATATATTTAAGTTCTATTGTTATTATATATTTTATAATTTAATTTTTTTAGTGACTACTTTAGAAAAAATTCGAGAGTTGCCACTGTTTAGATTATTTATGAGGAAATGGTCTATGAACAGTGCTATAAATACAATCCTCTATCTTACCAAGTCCAATATAATATATAATATATCATCGTCTAGATCAAACAAACACGTTTGTTTACATGGAGAAGAAAAAGAAGATGATATTTAATATTTCTTTGTTAATACTTTGCACGCCGTGAATAAAATAAGGGATCATTACATATATGTATTTTCAGGCATAAGCATTAGGTTTACAGTTGGTGCAAATATTTATGCTTTGAGTTACATGAGTATTGTGATTTTAAGAGAAGGGATTACATTTTGAATGCTTGAATGATACCACCCCACGAACCCCCTCCAACAAGGATTGTTTGAAATGCCGAACCATTCAAAAATAAATGGGTTAAGGAAGGGGATACTATCATAATTCCTGAAGATGTGTCTCGCCTATGTATGATTTTCTAGTAAAGTTTGCTGAAGAGCATGGGATTTTCATTGGTGGTGTTTATAGGGATTGGTAGAATTTCCATATGAGAAATGATACGTCTACAATATTTTTACAATAATTTTACAACAAATTCTAAGTGGTAGGTTGTTATTGGTTGTTATTGTTGGGGCAAAAAAGTAATCTTAGTGTTAGTTTCAAATTTGAACCAATAACAACTAACCACTTGTGATTTGTTGTAAAAATGTTGTAAAATTGTTGTAGACGTAGCATCTCTCTTTCCATATACTACCACATAAATCCGTAATTATGATGTTTCCTTATATATTATTATTATTATTATTATTATTATTATTATTATTATTATGTCTATGAGTAGTATTGATTTTCTTATATTTCCTTCAATTTTCATGGAATTAGAATGTTTTAAGAACTATCAAGTTAATTATATATTGTTATATGCATTGCAAGAATAAATGTTTATTACAATTAAAAAAATTGTTGCAATAAAATCAAAGTTATTGCAATAGTTGATACGATATGTTGCAATAAAATTTGAGGCAATATGTTTGTGCAACAAAAAACTTCATTGCAATAAACTCTAGATATTTTAGTGACAACTTTCATACAATGACATATATGTTGTTGCAATAAAAAATTTATTATTTCGTATATCTTGTAATAATCGGCTATTATTTCACAAATTTTATTGTAATAAATTGTAAATAATGGACAAAAATAATTTGGATTAAGTTATTGCAACGATATATTTGTTGTAATATATTATAAATAATTGATATCTAGTTATTGCAATGATATCTCATTGCAACTTTATGTTCGTAATTGCAATAAATTATAAAATAATTGATAATAATTGATATCAAGTTATTGTAATAATATCTTCTTTGCAACTTCATATTTGTCATTTCAATAGATTGTAAAATAATTAAAATCAAGTTATTCAAATGATATCTTCATTACAATAAATGATCACATTGAAATTTTTGTTGTAATATTATTGCAAAAATAATTTAGATTAAGTCATTGCAACAGTTTCTTCATTTTAAGTTATTGCAATAAATTTTCCTAATGCAGTAAGGTATTAAAACTGCTATTGCAACTGATAATTATAAGTTACTGCAATAATTTATCTCTTTTAAATTATTATTGCAACGACTTTTAACTTGTAGATAAGATATTGTGTCTAATACCACTATACTATTTTATGGTATTAGCAATTTATTTTGGTGTAGTGATGATTTACTATAATAAGTGTTTATGACACTGAGCATGAATAAATTTATGATTTAGAATTTATGCTTCAGTTGAGTTTTTTGATTGAAAAGTGGTGACATGTACATGTGTTGCTAGATCTTATATATCTCAGTACAATAAAATTACATATGTTATTCATATATGTAAACATAAGAGCATGGTTTAAGTTATTGAGTCCAAAGTTTGAACATTCAAACTCTAAAAGAAAACGTTTTTTCTAAAAAAGACAAGAAAAAAAAAAAAAATTTCCATGAAGCAAGGGTGCCTTGCTATTTGCTAATATGTTTGAATTGTAATGCCTTATAACTTTATAAGATTTTAGTTGAGCACTTGTATTCACTTTTTCAATACTGTTTTGGACAATTGCCTTGTGTCTTCCTTTCCAAGAAGGATCTACATAATTGGACCATGTTCCATTGTGGAAAATCTCCTAGATGGGTTGATAACCATTAGCTCGAGTTTTGTTAAGCTTTGGAGCATATAAATCGCAAACTCAACTTCATACCAATTACCCATAAACCCATGCATCTCAATTTGTTTCAATTGATCATGTGAAAAATCAAGAAAACTCTGTATCTCTGGTTGATTCTCATAGAAGTCTTGCCTCCATACCAACAACCAAGACAATATACCAGAATTCTAGCAATGGGAAGATGTACAAGATGCATATGAACAAAATGCTTGGAGATCTAAGGGGAAAAGGGTTTAAATTGTGGGATTAACAGCATATTGTAATTATCTCTAAAAAAAATGCATATGAAAAAAATTAATAGTTTGCATATTACTTCAATGCGAGAGTACTATTGCAAAAATTAGAATAAACTAAGTATTGACCATGTTAATTAAAGAAAAGCCTAAGGCAATATTGTTCACCACATAGCTTCCATGTACATATAACCTGTCATAATTACATTATTGGATAAGACCCTAAAGTTAAGAAAACTAGTTGGAAACCCATGCAATGCATGGGAAAACTTTGCCAAAAAGTATGTTGGTTTTAAGTTATGCATAAAAAGTATAATTAAATTATATTGGTCTTAAATTAAAACAATAAATACTACCTGAAGACTTAAAAAAAAAAAATTTTGGTGTGCGTCTAACTAAAAGTTTCTATAGACTCTCTAGTTTCAATTGTGGCTTGTGGGATACCAAAATTATTTTTGCATCATAGATTTTATGCAAAATATTTGTTGCTAGAATCCTATAAATTGTTTAGATTTTCAGAAAGGAAAAATGCTATTAGAATCTATTACTGCAGTATCTCAATTGTTTGTCAATATCTAAACTTATGAGCATCTTTATGCTTGTGATGGACCTACAACTTTCACGCATTTGTGTAAAAAAAAAAAAAAAAAATTGTAATTCAAAGGCACACAAACAATTTGATCCAACTTATTGTGAATTTTTTAATCAATTGTAGGAGCATATCAAAAGTCGTTAACAAATTGGTTTTCATACCTAGTACCATAGCATTATAGACAACTCAAAATTTAATATGAATATAGCTGAATGCAATATGACTATTGGTGACTATGTCATATCACATAGCATTTGACTTTTTCTTTAACATGAAAAATTCTTAAGTACTCTCGGAGTATAGTAAAATATGCTAGACCTCACTATGAATTTAATGAGCGGACTCTACCATAAATGTGAGATAAGAGAGCACTATTCACCGTGCTCCAGGAGTACCTAAGAATAAAGAATTACTCCTGTAACACAGCAAGAGAAGCACTCATTATCTTAGTAGACAATCCTTCCAATGTGTAGCCCATTCGTAAGATTGAATATTATCTTCAATTTGGGGAATCCTAATATATCACTCAAAATGTGAGAGAGAGAGGTTTTGGAAGAGGAAGAGAAATAGAGTGGTGGGATTATTAATGTTAGACTGTACATTTCCTTTTTTATATTTATTTTTTAGAGTGATTGTATATCTTCATTGACCATACATCTCCATTTGTTTACACAGAAGTGCTGAATTAAGACTTGAAAAATGAGTAGGAAAGTTGGTTTGGTCGGATAAGATTAGTGAATCCGAACTACAAACCATTGTTTGTAAAGAAGTTGAAGAGTATGTGTAGTCTGAAAGGAAACTTGTACGGAGGAAGAGAGCTTCTAAGTGAGTCAGGGTCTTGACTTTCAAGTTTCATCTACGATGGGGGAGGAGAAAGAGAGTTTGTAAGTTGGTTAGGGTTTGGGCTTTCATCTACACATGGGAATGAATCATGCTTAGGTCATAATATGTAAAGGAATAAGTGAGCTTGAGCTTTTTATAAGGTTTGGTTTAATTTTCAACAACAGCTCATCTTTTAGATAATAGTAAAAAGAAGTTAACGTGATTTTTTGGGTAACAATAAAACAACTTAATGAGAAGAGGTTAAAAAAGTTAAATGCAATATTAGAGTATCATATGGCAGGAGCTCATGCACTCCCACATAAAGTCTTTGCTTTTATATATATTTTTAGTGAATCCAAACTATAAACCGTTGTTTGTAAAGAAGTTAAAGAATGTGTGTAGTCTGAAAGGAAGCTTGTACGGAGGAAGAGAGCTTCTAAGTAAGTTAGGGTCTTAACTTTCAAGTTTCATCTACGATGGGGGAGGAGAAAGAGAATTTGTAAGTGGGTTAGGGTTTGGGCTTTCATCTACACATGGGAAAGGATTATGCTTAGGTCACAATATATAAAGGAATAAGTGGGCTTGGGATTTTCATAAGATTTGGTTTAATTTTCAACAACGACCCATCTTTTAGATAATAGTAAAAAGAAGTTAACGTGATTTTTTGGATAACACTAAAAACAACTTAATGAGAAGAGATTAAAAAAGCTAAATGCAATATTAGAGCGTCACATGGCAAGAGCTCATGCACTCCCACATGAAATCTCTGTTTATATATATATATATATATATTAATTGATTATGAAATACTCAGTGAGTACGATAAATGTGTATTCCTTTTTCTCACATGAAAAGTGTGTCTTACTATGAATATAATCAATATAAGTATATAACCCACATTATATGAGAGAAAAGAGTATGTATTTATTATACTCCTATAGTATTCTATAATTACACATAACTCCAAGGAGGATATATGCACAATGATTTCCAACCTAGGAGGGGACACAAAAATTAATCTCTATTAACAATACATAATTTGTGGGTTCTAATTAGCTTAACTAGTAAAGTTTTTTGTTGTCGAATAAGAGATTTTGGATTCAAATTCCATTTACACCAACAACTAATTGGTGTTTTGAACAAATGAGAAAGATCAATCATTATGATACATATGTTATAAGTTGAATTTCTATCGTATCTATCAAAAAATATATATATAAGAAAAAAAAAAAAAAAAAAAAAACCCATACATGACATTAACCTTTGGAGCTCTCATAGTAACTAATGGAGCAATATTAATATAATATATTGCTTGCACTATGAGGGCCTCCTACAGTTTTACTCCAAAAAACTTATTAGCTACATCAACTTTTATTTTTATATTTTTTAATATAAGTGAACATATATATATACACACACTTTTTTGAGGAATATATATATATATATATAAATTTTTTTTTTCGAGTAAATTTTTGAGGAATATATAAGTGATTTTTTTTTTTTTTTTGATAACAATATAAGAGAACATATAATGATAGAAAGTGGTACTGTGGTATAATAATCCATAAGCACTTTAGCTTATAAACTTATTATTCAAGAGAAAATACATCAATAAGAAACAGGCTACCTATCATATAAAATTTCAATACTAACCGTAAGTTCAAGTTTCTGCTTCTCTGCAAAACAGGAGTAGCCTTGAGAATAGACGAAACCCACAATAGTTCATCCTTCTTTGAGCCACAACTCAAGTAAAGGACCTCCATGTTCAATTTTTTCAGATTCCTGATTAATGGCATGCTTTGGGGTATTTCTTGCACCTAAACAAAGGCAATAAAGGGTTAAAGATAATGTATGCTGCTTTTTTATACATGCTGTAAAAAAAATTTGTTAGGTTTTAAATATCTAGATTTTTGTTGGCAAACATATGAAGAAAAACTTGTCTTGTTATAGTCTTTAGAGTCAATAGGAATGTCAAGATAGATGCTCAAGGTTTTGGTTTTCAGTGTGCCAAAACATGAATTTGATTGTTTCAAGCTATTCACGAATTAATAGTTTCGACCTATTGAACTACTACTATACAGATTCGAATTTTCAGCCCATTAGCCTACTGTGTGATTAGAGTTTTGTTCCTACTTGATCTACTATATAATTAAACTTAGCTAAATTGCAAACTACACTTCTAAAATTTGGGGGTATTTGGATTTTACATTCTAATGTTTCAGAATTTAGCTTTTACTCCCTGAAAATTGGGGGTATTTGGATTTTACACCTTGAAATTTTAGAATTTGGATTTTATCCCCTAAATTTTAGGAGTGTAGAGATTTTACACTCCAAAATTCTAAAACTTTAGGGTGTAAACCTTGTGGGCACCATGCGCAGTTTTTGGGGAGCATGCCTTGGCTGAAGGGATTGGGGCAGAGAAAATAAGTCGCCACCTAGTTTTATGGTCCAAGAACCAAGAATATAATAGCCTTACGTGGAAGGACTTAATCTTACTACTAGAGTATGGATTCAGAGTTTAGGTACGTTCTTGGGTAGGTGTTAAGTACCCAAAACCGCCTGACCCTTGAGTCGGCTTTCACTCATTGTGTTTTTTTTATCTAAATCCTATTAAAGACACATTCAACATTGCATCTTAAACACACACACACACTAGCATACATCGAAGCATACAACATGGCATTTCATCCCAAACCCTAACATATATCTACCATACATATCAACCATCACAAACCTAGCATGTTCCTATCAAAAGCATCTCATCTCATATGGCATCATATCATGGTCAAGGTAGAACGTAGGCATGACAGCAAGCAAGCATACATCATATCCAAGGCAACAAACAAATCATGGAATAATCAAACAAACGTGTTATTACATCTCATTATCGAGGAAAAAGACAAACAAACAAACGTCATCCATGTTCATCATCCAAACAAAATCATATTCAAATCAATGCATGTTCATATGAATGCATGTCTTACCTTACCTTACTTCGTCTCAACACCTATGCATCAATGGATGGACATGTGAATGCATGATCATGGCATCAAAGCAAAAAATAAAAGAAAACCCCAATCTAGCATGTTAAAGACAAACGAATAATTAAACAGAGGAACAGAGACTTAGAAAGCATAAAAAATGAACAAAGCATGGACATATGATATGAAAGAAACAAAGAGAGAAAAGTAGGAAACCTGGATTAGGGTTTCCGCGTACGAGTATATGTGCGCATACATAGGCCTATGTATAGAGGCCAGTTGTATGCGTTCGCATACTATGAGTCTGCATATGCATACAGAATCATGCGTACGTAGACATGCCTGAAGAACCTTAACCCAAAAACTCAGAAACACATAAAGCAAAACTAAACCTTCTAACAACCAAACATGCTTTTAAACATAAAGAATAACAAAACCTAAACTAAACAAACATAATTAAACACAAACAAAGTAAAGAAACAAGATTAAAAAACAGAAAAGAAAGAAAAGAGGTTAGAACATATATCTCACAACAAAAAGCTCTTTGGCTTGATTTTGACCGTTCCCCTCAATCAAATCTGTTTACAACCAAATAAAAATGATTAGTAAACTTCAAAACTTGATGATCAAGACCAGAAAAGGTCTCAATCAAAATAAAATTGGCATGAGAATGTTTTGTGAAAAGCTCCCTCTTTGATTCACTATTTCTAGTGAATTTTAGGTTTTCCCTTAGGATTTTCTGTGTGTTTTAAAAAGGTGCCATGTATGGTTTTATATATTAAGAAAATAGGGGTTTAAGACAGCTCCCTGACTATGTAGGATTCGCTCCAAACCTCAACATTAATGTAGAAAAACTTGTCTTTCATAGTTTCTGGAACCCTAGTTGCTTGTGCAGGTCCATGCTTGCGTACGCATGCATCAGACCTGCGTACGAAGGTTCTTGCCTACTTATGCAAGCCGAGGGTTTCCTTGGCCTTTTATTTTCCAAAAATAGATTTATTTGCTTATAAAAAGTTATATTTTCCATTTTAACATCTTTCAAATCAATTTGTAATTTGATTGGACCCTAAACTAACCTTGGGCCTTAAAATTTCAGCATCATTGAGGAATAGGGGCTGTCGTAAGGGGTATAAAATGCGGTGTCTACAAAACCCCTAGGATCTAAAGCAATCGTTTCTTCTATTTGACACATTAGCATCTCTTCCTCTCTTAGCAAACAAGATCAAAGGTATGGTTATGCTTATAAGGCCATAGCTCAAAAAAGCCCTGACCAAAATTCAAGAAATGAGGAAATTTCTCATCACTCATCATGACATGTTAAGATGAAATTTCACCATAAATCTTCGGTTCATGGTTCAAGTACATAAGTTTTCATGGAGGAAATTAGGGAATTTGTGATTTGGATGACCAAAAATAGTGTATTTTAGCAACTCCAACATTTCTTAAAAGTAATTGTGCATAAATCTTGGTGTATCAATCAACTTTTTAATTTCTTGAAAGAGCTAATATTTAATAGGATTTCATTGGCCAAGAATCTTCAATCACCCAGCTAAATTTAGGTAAATGGGTCCCTATCTCCTCTCTTTTATATATATAATAATAGATGAAGCTGAGAGAAATTCAAATTAAGTCAAATTAGAATTCGAAATTAGAGTTCTAATTTTGCACCATGTGTCTAGATTTATGTAGGGACCACACCATAATTATTCTTCTAATTATTCAATTCAAATATAAAATTAGAGTCCAATTTTGCTCTATCTGTCTACATTTAAGTAGGAGTGTGGGACCACATTATACCATTCTCATAAAATAAAAAAAACAAAAAACAAAAAAAAAAAACGTTGTGCTCCTTTTTTTAGCTGAATAAAACGTTAGGTTCACCTCCCCTTCCAGACTTCTGCGTTTTACATTAAAATGCTATGCTTTTTTTTTTTGGTTGAATAAAACATTCTGCTATTCTTTAATATCAGACCTGCAGGTTCACCTCCCTTTCTACAATAATCAAATGCAAATCAAAAAACCCAAATTCCTTTTACACTAGTTTAGGAACCTTAATATATAGCTCGCTTCTTTTTCATGGAATGCTATGGAATTTGAAAGGGATCTCTTGGGATCAATGATGCATGCTTTTGGGTTTTTCTGTATCTTTATATAGGAAGAGGTTTTTGGTCAGAATTGTTCATTGGACCCATTCCACCACTTATGGATGATAAGCGGCAGGCATCTTCTCTGTAAGCAATGCATAATTGTTCTCTCTCTCTCTCTCTCTCTCTTTGTATGATATCATATATCCTAGATTATAAAAATTGGGTACATGAAAACAGTTTCTCTAAGTTATTCTGCTATTACCTTTTTTTTAAAAAAAAAAAGTTAAATTGTACTATCTAATTTCAGATAAATTTAAAATGATCCTATAACTAAAATTCTCTAAGAACAAGTTTCAATAGATTTAGAATAAAATTTAGGCCAAAACATATTATTGTGCTCTAAGTTACTAATTACTTTAGTTGTGCTCACTGTTAGTTTTGTACCATTTTCTTTTAACTACCCTCCTTCTCGTGCCACATCTTTTGATTGATAGATTTATTTACTCAGCAGGATACACAATCTGAAGTTCCTAATTTGAATGTCCACTTGAGGTGTAAGTTCCATTTTATTGATTATTTTGAAATCCTTTGAAATTTATATTTGACATTGTTGTTCATGCTATCTAACTCGCATTCATGTTACTGCTTCTAACAGGTAGATTTACTGAACCATGGAATTTTGGCAAGCCAACACAAACATGTGAGAGTTGTGGGGCTATTCTATGCTATGAAGAGAGGAATGTCAAATCAAGAAGACCATCACAACCAAAGTTTTCATTGTGCTGTTTGGAAGGGCTAATTTATTTACCTTTGTTAAAACATGCACCTCCAGTTCTTGAAGAATTGCTGAATTATAGTGGCCCTTCATTTGTAACAGTATATCTAATACATTTACATTTTATTGTAGTTGTTTGGTATAACAATGTCCAAAGGATACAGCTTTCTTAATCAAATATCTGATGCTAAGGAGACATGGAGAATTAGAGTGAGAATATGCAGAATGTGGAAAGCAGTGAATAAGAGAAGTGGAAATAACCTCATCAGTCTTGACCTGATCTTTATCGATAAAAAGGTTATTATACTTTACAACAATGAAATGTTTGAATCTTTCAACTATTCATTGTATTTGTTATATAATATGTAAACTAACTTTTAACTTCCATTTTTTTTTTTACAGAAAAAAAAAAAAAAAAAAAAAAAACTTAATGCATGCAATTGTAAGAAAGAATGTGTTTCAAAAATTTAGTGCCATCCTACGTGAATGAGGAACATTTATCATTTCAAATTTTAAAGTAATAATGACAAATAAAGGTTATAGACCTATTTCAAATGACCTAAACATCATTTCCTTGTTAACAACTTTGGTTAAGGAATGCAATGAAGAAAGTGAACTCATACCTATGCATGCCTTTGAATTTGCAACATATAATTGTACCAACAATTGTTTGAATGATAATTCTTACCTAACAAGTAAATCATATTTTACTTCACCTCTTCTCTACTTTAATTAATCAAAATTCATCATTCAAATATATTTTTAGCATATACAAACTCTTGCATATATAATTGGAAAACTATTGCTATTGGACCCATTGAACAAGTTCACTTTGACAATGGCTTTACAAATATAAGAAATCTTCAAGTTCTACTACCTCCGTAAGGTACATTTCATTTTACTGCCATTGATTACAGACAATGTACACTTTATCTTAACCTTTTACTGTCTATTGAATTCTGTAATGTACCATTAGGGACAGAGAACTAAAACTTTCATTGTGGGATGAAAGTGCTGAAACAATTATTGAAAATGACTTCAAAGAAGGTGAAGGTCCATATATAATTATTGTTACTTCAAAGACTATAGAAGCATTCCAAGCTAACGAAAGATAGATAGTATATGTATATGTAACATTTTTTATATATGAAAAAAATGTATATGACAAATTCTTCAACATGTTTTATGGTTTTTTTTTTCTAAGGCAAACTAAATCTTAACACCACAAGTGCAAGTAAAGTCTATGTCAATATGGACATTACAGAGGTTTTTGAGCTTATTGACAGGTTCATAAACATTTACTTTACTAATTCTCTATGATGGATTATCAATGGATTTTTTTATTTTTTAAATTGATCTCTTGCTTTGTTCAGATATAAAGTTGTTAAGGATGAATTCAATAATGTTGTTCGATATATCCTAGCACGTGACAAAAATCCAAAATTTGAATTAGAACTGATAGTGCAAACTACGATGTCATTGGCAGAAATTAAAGCATTGGAATGGGTGGAAGAAGTCAAGGTTTTCTTTATCTTGAACTATTTCAAATCGAAATTTTTATTATTCAATTAAAACTAACTACAATGAATGATTTTGCAGGAAAATTTTTTTACCTGTTATGCTAATATTGTAAACATAGAAACAGAATTTGGATGGAATTATATCCCATGTCAACTTTGCAAATGAAAAGTAAAACAACAAAATAATATGTTTTGGTGTGATACTTGCAAATTTGAATCTTAGTTCCCTATACCTAGGTGACCAAATTGTTCATCGCTTATACTATATCACTATTCAAATGACTGCATAGGAAAACCAAATGATAATTGCTTTAATTATAAATGTAAAAATAACCTTATTACATTTTCTAACTTCTCTTATTATTATATTCAGTTACAAAGTAAAAATCCAAGTGAAGGATCATATTGCGACAACTTCTTTTGTTCTTTTTAATAAAGATGCAGAAAAAATAATTTAGGAAACTGTTTTGGAACTCTCTTCAAAAGTATCTAATCTAAATTCTTAACCACTTCCAATTTTATGTTTAAACCTAACGTTTCTATTATACTAACAAACTTTATATTTTACATCATATTGTGCAAAATCAAGAGCCAAACAAAGTACCTCAAGAAATTCAAATTTTTTTTGGCAAATCCTATACATTCCAAGTAAAAGTTGATGATTACAATGTGAAAGAGGGATGGCAAGTTTACACTATCACAAGTGTCTTTAAATTTGAGTCTAACAAACACTCAGGAGATGTTGTTGCTAACAGCATTCAGATGAAACAATTAGAAACACTGGTCAACCATGGCCAAACTATTGCAAATGATCCTATCAGTACTTCAGATATTAAATTACTTACAAGCTTGAAGGATGTAATTGATGACAACATAATAGACGAGAGCATTGGAACCATGATGAACCTTATCCTTATAGTTATGAAGAATTTGTGGTTACGTGCAAGAGATGCTCGATCGACCTTGAAATGTTTAAGTTGGTGAATAGGTTTTTTTAAGTTTGACAAACAAAAAATATATATTAATGTCCCTCTATATATTTTACATAATAAAATGCAATATTCTTTTTTTTTTTTTCATTGTAGCATCACTTAAATAATAAAATGTAATATTCTCTTTTTTTATTCATTGTTTTATCTAATGCTATCCTCCGTATGATAAACCCAAAAAAAAAAAAAAAAAAAAAAAAAAAAAAAACCCAATAGCATCACTTAAATAATAAAATGCAATTTCTTTTCATTGTTTTATGTATTTCTATCCTCCATGTGATAAACCCAAAAAACCAAAAAACAGAAAAAATAAAATTGACCAATAGCATCATTACAATTAATCAGTCCCATGCTAATAGAGACTTAATGCCTTTTATGTGTTGGGAAATTTTCTAATGAATATAAACAAATAATCAAAGAACAAAGCTTAGAGACATGAATAGTATTTTTTCTTATGCATCACACAAAGGATGCTAACTGGTTACTACATATTTTTCATAGTATACAACCAAACTTTCTATAAATAGCAATTTTGGTGAAAATCCACAAGATCAATGTTGGAAATGAGAGTTGAAAAAAAAAAGTTACTACATGTCAAGTGAATAAAATTCTATCTTTTGTACCCTTAAAAAAGAAAAAGGAAAAAAAAAAAAAAAAAAAAAAAACCAAACACAACAAAGCTTGGCTACAACTCTAATATATTTTTTTTTTTTATTAGATGTGAGTTTTGACATATTCACTATTGAATTTTATTTTTTTTCTTATCTTCTATGCTTGCAATAGATCAATAGCTATGTTATCAATTAAATATCTAGATTTTAAATTTTTGTAGTATAAAATTATACATAAAAAATAAATTTATGAAGCAAATAGTAGATAACATTTAATAGACACAAAATTGAATATGCCTTCAAAACATAAAAAAATATACAATCAAATAGTTAAATTTTCAAAATATATAACAATAGAATTTGTAGCAAACTTTGTCCTATGTTGCAAAACCATTGGTCAGGTTAGATGGGGGATAGGAAGTAAAGTAAAAGGCTGGGCTTCGAGCAAAATTTGGTAAATAGTACGATTTTAGGAAATATTTCAGTGAATAGCATGCGTGTGAAAGTATTTAGTTAGTTGGACTGATTTTGGAACTCAAGTTTGCCAAACTCGAGTTCCACCTCAAAAATCAATTTTGCTACTCGAGGGCTGACCAACATAAATCTGACGTGGAATTAAACAAAAAAAAAAAAAAAAAACCACATGGAACTTGAGTTTAGCAAACTCGAGTTCCAGTTGGATAATTTTTTTACCTGCTTGGAAATTGAGTCTAGCAAACTCAAGTTCCAGGCATGTAAAATTTTTTAAAAATTGGAACTCGAGTTTGCTAAACTCGAGCTCCAATTATTGATCCAACCAACCCAACTGTCTCAGCTTTCCATAACTCTCAAATATATCACAAATCCCAACTCTCTTCCACGCCTAAAACCACATGGAACTCGAGTTTAGCAAACTCGAGTTCCAGTTGCCTCACCCTCGATGGGCATCCCCATTATCACTTCCACATCTTGTAGTGTGATCGTCATCTCACCACGTGGAAGGTGGAAAGAATGGGTCTCCGGGCACCATCGCTCTACAAATTAATACAGTGATCAATGCATGATCAAGCTTTATGGATGGGACCATGTGCAGACGCTCTAAACAAAGTAACCTCACTATGGCAGTCACAAGCTCATCTACCATAGGATCTCGACGTGTCAACTCTTCATGGCGACATCGACAATTTAGTGTGCTAGAAGGATCCTGCAATATTATAACAATAGATAAATATCTTATACTTTGATCAAGTACGTAATATGTCATTAAAGAAAAATTTAACATCCAAAAGCAATAGTATAATCTATAAGTTTATATTTGAATCAATTTTAGGTTTCTTCTATCACTTCACAAAAAAGTTAATAAATCACCAAATACCATTATGCAAAAATTTTTACCTGGCCTCCAGGGTTCCAAAGTAACTCAGATTGATGATTCACTTGTTCCGTCAAAACGCTATGATCAATGGGCCTAGGATCTATCGTCATGCTACAAAAAGTTATGTCATATCAATTAGAAACAAAAGAGAGGAAAAAGAAAAGACACAAGTTCTATGCATAAATGTGCCAAGTATGAGAGGAAAAAGAAAAGACAGAGGATTTATTTTAAACCATACAATATAAAATATCGTCTAAAATCCTTTAAATTTACAACATTCAATAATCAAAGTAATAAAATCAAAAAGGAAGCAAGGTAAAAGACAAAAAGATCTAAACTTTCTTTCCAGGACTTGTGTACATTTTCTCAGCAACCCTAACAAAAGTAAATAAATTTAACCCCAAAAGAAAAAAAAAAAAAAGTAGCAATCTTTTTCATATTTTGCTCTATTGGAGTAATGGGTTTTGTTTTGTTGACCGTTTGAATAGATCTAGAATATTTGAAGAAACAGCAAACAGGCCCTAATGAAGAAATTCAAGCATAAACTACAAATTACACTAAAAACTAAAAAGTAAAGAAAAAAAAATCACAAAATTAAACCAACCCCAAAAGGAAATCAGCAAACCAAAAGGCCCTAATGAAGAAATTCAAGCATAAACTACAAATTACACTAAAATTAAACTTTACCAGAACTGAATCACTTACCCTATTATTTATGTAACCAAGCATAAACCCAACATTAAAATATGATTAGTAAACAAACCCAATTATTAATTACAAGCAGAACAACGAAATTGAGCTTAAAAATTAGACTTACCTTGTTGGCATGACCACAGTCAAGAACATGAGGAATGCCGGTGTATTTAGACGATGTGTGACTGAGAGCGAAATCGAAGAGAGAGAGGGACGCCGTGAAGGAATGCTAGTGACTAAGAGAGATCGGAGTGAGAGAGAGGGACGTGTGATTGAGAGAGAGAGAGGGACGGCGTGACTGCTGGGAAGCTAGAAATCAAGTTTATTAATCTCGGTTTCCATTTTAAAAAATAACCGAAATTGTGTTTGCCACAATCGAGTCCCATTTGGGTTTTTTTTTTTTTTTTACCGCATGGAATAAACTCAAGTTCCACGTGGTTTTTTATTTTATTTTTTATTTTTACTTTAATTTCACGTCAGATATATGTTGGTTGGATTTTGGTGTGAAACTCAACTTCGCCAAACTCGAGTTTCAAAATCAATCTAACTGACTAAATACTTTGACGTGGATGCTATTCACCTAAATGTTTCCTAAAATCGTACTATTTACCAAATTTTGCCCTGGGCTTCGTGTTCCCCTTTGTTCCCTTCTACAGATACGAGAAAGAGAGTAAGAGGAAGAAAGGAAAAAAGAAGAAGGAAATTACTATGATATTGAACTTAGCTGCAGGCATTGGCATGGCTGTCCCTTGCACTTGCAGGCCTCCATTATTATTAAGACCCATGTGCTTAAGCTCCAACATTAACACAGAGCAGCTACGTGCCCAGCTTGACCAGCTTCACTCTGAGGCAGCAAGAACCAGAACCAAAGGTATGATAATACATGTATCCATTTGATAATAATTAACCATACCCGTTTGCTCTCTTTGATAATTCTGTTGATAATTAGCCATACCCATTTGCCTTTTCAATGCAAAATCATTTTTAGGATATATTTTGTCATAGCTTATCTCTTCTTTGATAATTGAGTGTTTCCCAGATAATTGTTTGGCCAGCTGAATTGGAACAATGACTTGGTATATCATATAACCAATATGTAAAATCTTTCATTAGACAGTAATAGTATTGAAATTATGACCACATGAATTGCTCATGAATAGGCTTATGACTTTTTATAGATGATGAATTGGGTTGATGGGTTTGTAACCCAAAATGAATTTTAATGTTATGACATTTGTATGGTAAATTTTGCATATTTTTACACTTTTACTGGGTAAATCAATCAGAACCTTTGGCCTCTATAGAAAAAAAGGGATAATTTCTTTGATGGATTTTTTTGAGGATGATTGGCTCCAGTTCTTGAAATGGTAGAAGCAGGTGTTCTGTATGACCTTTAATAAAAGAAAAATGTAAATTTGCTTTAGACATGTAAGGATTTTTTATAAAGAAATATAAGTAATAGAGATTTTATTAAGAAACAATAGAAAAAGTACACAGGATTTGCACACAGTATCCTCCAAGAAATTACATTCTAAAATTTAGAAGAGGAATATTCCGAAAGTGAATGGAACTGGATGCTGCCACAGCATTCATGAAACCATAGAGCAATATTAAGAGCATAGACTTTAACTAGTTCAGATTGAGCTACACAATGTTCAAACTGTGGTTATTTCTCTTTTGCCAGAACATCTGCATATGATAAAGGCAGTCCAGTGCTCCAAATACTACTACTATCGTGATTCATGATAATCGAATCTTCCTTTCTAGCAAGCTAAAAACACCATAATCGTCCCTAGGCATCAACCTATGTACTTTAAATAGAATTGCACCAGCAACCAGCTCCCTCACTATGGCACAATGTAGTGTTCTTACCTATCTAATGCTATTTCATAATAATTTTCTTCTCTGATCATACAGTTACAATTAACCCAAATTTTCTGGCCAACCAAATAATACTATGTTCTGTTGGACGTTTGTACACCAAATGCTATACACACTTTCACATATATCGCACCGCTTTTTTTTTACTGAAAGATATAAGTTTTTTTTTTTTTGTATTCATGTGATTAATAATTGTGGTTGTGAACTTGAAATATGGTAATAAGATTGATTGTAGTGTTCATGCTAGACTGGGGGATGTCTTTGCAGTGATTTTTATTTGATGCGTATTGAGCACTAGTCTTGGTTTCTTGTAGTATTGTGTCCCTAGGGAATTTTGCTGCTTTTGATTTTTTTCTGAATGCAAAATCAAACCTCAACTTGTCTAAAGTATTGGTTGTTTCAGTGTGAATTTAGACGTAAGAGGAACATAATGTTGGATATCTGAATGACAAATTTTCTTTTCATTACTATTATGAATTTATGGTTTATAATTCTTTTATATTTGTTGGCGAGCTCTTCAGGCATTGTTTAGATATGAAAGAATTTATCTTCTCCATTCAATTGCTTATGTTTGATATTTGACAATTGAAAAATACTCCATTGCTTTTAGTGCCAAATATCTGAAGAGCATACTGCATATAATTGGTGAAATCATTTTAGAACACTTTGTCATCATTGATTTTCAGCAAACAGTGCAAGATTAAGGCTTCTGCGATTGTCAGAAGCAGCTGAGAAGATTCAACGACAAGCAGCTATTAGTGTCCAAACTGGGAAGGAAAATGATGCGAGAGAACTACTTTTTCAGAAGAAGAAGGTTATGCAAGCTTTGGAGAAGTCAAAGAGCCGCATTGAATTGCTTGATGAGCTTTCCACAAAGCTTAACAAGGTAGAATAAAGTGTTAATTATTAGAAAAGCATTACTTTCATGTTGGATTCAACTGAGGAACTTCCTGGACCTTTTAATATCTATATTTTAAGTAGCAAGCTGAGTCACATCAAATTTTCATAATAATTCCTCCACCCCCCCCCCCCCCCCCCCCCTCTCCCATGGCATGCTCCAACTCTGCAAGTGAGATTGTGTTGCTAGTTGTGTTATATGTTATGCCTATCAGGCAGTGAATATACTAAAGGAGGGAAGGTGCACTACAACTAACATGACAGCCAGTTGAAAAATGCTAGCTAGCTAGGCTAATTGAAAAGCAATTTGAGGTGGTGGAACCTAGATCAATAAGGATTAGGGATTATGTCTTGAGGCAGCTATTCATGATAAGATATTGCAAAAATGATCATGAATGTAACTGTAACTTATGCATAGAGTGTGCACGTGATCCAGTGAGTGTCTTTTCTTATTCCTTGTTCATGCTTTAGGAAATAGATCGTTCACAAAGCTGTCTGCCATATGGAGTGTTGGAGGCTCTTGATAACTTTAGACACAGTTTACGGTTTTTGAAAGGAGGTTCTGTTTGTCATGTTTAATGGTCATAGTTCCTGTTTTAATATATTACATTATCTGTTATAGACTTCAGAGAAATTTAGTTGTAACATATTATTTGATTTATCTCATGCATGCTCTGATTTCCTTTGAAATTGAGCTATCAAAAGCCTTTTACGTAGCAGTTTAGGGGGAGAAGGGGAGGGGGATAGAATGTGTCCAATATGGTGCCAGTGAGGAAAAAGGGACATCTTTGTGAGATCATATTTTCTGTACTTACCATCCATGCTACTAGTCCGCTATTCTCTTTCTCAAATTAAATAAAAATTAGAGGAAAATTCTGGAATTTAAGGTTATATAAGTTTGGATGCATCAAAATGTTTCTCTTTTTCAGAGAGAACCATCTGAATTTTTTATGTTTGTTTTGACAGAGAGAGCTGGTGGACATTTACAAAAATACTTAGCCAGTATATAGCAGTTATTATTGTGAATTAGATATGGTTTTTCTTATTGTATAAAAGCTTTTCTCGAGTTTCTATCTGACACTAGGCCTCATGTGTTATAGTTTTTTTATTTATCCAAATAAACCCAATCCTTGTAGCAAGTGCTGCCACAGGGTTTATCACAAAAGCATAGAGATTGGCTGCCGACACCATGTCACACATGCTATGTTAAATAAGTGCTTCATATGACCCTAGCTTAGAGGGGAAGAGAGATTAGATAGCTCAACAATCCATCCATCTTATCCCTATGTCTTAGACCAAACTGATTCCACTATGCATTGGCACTTGTTATGCAAACTAAGTTCATGTAAATATAATTAGTTTAAGACGGATGTTGGGCTCATGTAAATAAATGGTGGATTTTATTAAATAAATTTGTTTTGTATATATCTTGTACATGACTGTTCAACCAGATAAGATTCTCTATATAATTTATATATATGTCTTATTATGGCCTGTAAGATCTCTACCATTTTAATCAATGAGTAAAAGCTTCTTATGATTAATTTTAAATGTGTTTCTTTTCATGTCACTGGATTTATTTTATTTTTTCAAATGTTATATCTTTGCTCAATCTCATTCAAGAACAAAATCTTTCAGCCAACCATATGATTAATTTTAAATGTGTTTCTTTTCATGTCACTGGATTTATTTTATTTTTTCAAATGTTATATCTTTGCTCAATCTCATTCAAGAACAAAATCTTTCAGCCAACCATATGATCAGAAGAAGCCTAATTTGGTTTCAGGCCATATCTCTGAAAGAAAGTCAGCTGGTTGGGAATGTTGCTTTGGATCTTGAAGTCAGCGATGAAAATGCACCCAGTCCTGTTCGGATTATAGCACCAAAGCAGGAAAATAAAGAAGATCTGAATGAGAACAAAGAAGTTGAGCCTCATGTGCTGGAACTTGATGGCCAACAGGATTTGCAGCTTTGTTCAGAGATGGAAGAAAGCCTACCCGTTGGTAAGGAGCCAGAGGATATTCAAGCTTCTTTGAGTGTTGGCATTTGGAATGATAATGACCTAATCAGTGGCTTGAGTGGAATATCTTCTTATGATGAATTCTTGGAACATATAGATCAAGAGCTGAGCAAAATTGAAGCAGAACTTGTCACCGTCTTGAGGGTCTCAACCTTGGTACTAGATAGCAAAGAGACACCAAAAAATTCAAAGGTGCAGCAAACTCAGGAACTTCTTGAGAGCATCTGTGGGATTAGAAAAAGGTATGCATATTAATAAACTTAAAAGTTGATATATAAATATTTTGAAACAGTCATGATTGTTGCTGAGATTTATATACTAGTGCAAATTAATTTAATATTGAGAATGCAAGTTTATTTTCTCCCCCACAGAATTGCAAGTATCAAGTTGACAAAGGTAGAGACCAGATGATATTTCATCTTTTCGTACTGAATTTTCAGCAGGCAGGCGAGGATTGATTCTATGTATTGTGGTGCTGACAGCTAGAGAGAGAATATGAAAAGATTGTGAGAGCTCAATCCTAGACTGGCTGGTTTTTCTTTTGATGTGTATTAATAACCATATAATTACAAGTTTTCCCTTATATATAATATCCAAAACACTTTCCCCAAGCTGGAGCATAGGTATCCATCTTGCCCATCTTACGAAGTTCCTTATTAAATACGTCTCCTAATTGATCCCAAGACTTGACAAAGGAAGTAACAACTTGTTTCACATACCATACCTCAATTAAAGTGTCAGTCCACCTCGATTTGCTTTATGGTCTCATGAAACACAGGATTACTAGCAATATACATAATAACTTGATAATCACAAAACATCTTCCAAGGCTTTTCAATAGAAGATCCCAATTTCTTATAAGATATTCAGCCATAACATTTTGCATGTTTATGAGCCATAGCCCTATACTCAGCTTTGACGCTATACCAAGTCACCATATTCTACTTCTTGTTTTACCATGTTACCAATTTATCGCCAACAAAAGCACACAAGCCTCCATCTTTCAAAATGACCTCGAATTCAATCTACCCTAAAAAATCCAACAACCTTCAAATGAATGAACTAACAATTTCCCAAACACTAACTAGATGCTTGTATGCAAAATTTTTTGATCAGTGTATGCAAATTCATGCAACATAAGTTAGTTGATTATGTTCAACCTATTGTTTTAAAAATATAAAAGATGGCCAAACATTTAGATTTTTTTTTTCCTTTTAAGGATCTTAAAATTGTTTCCTTCATTGTGACCTCATTTATCTTGTGTTTTTGTTAAATGATTATGCTTTACTTTATGAACTATAAGTGTTATTTCTAAATTGAGCATCATTAAGATTACGTGGAGATTGTTTTATATATATATATATATATATATTTGGGATCATGCCCAAGAGCATTTTTAATCCATGGAGGAATTAATTCGGTAAAACACTCTTCCTTTATTTTGAATTTTCTTCCTTAAGCCTTTTGTGGACACTATGGAGAGAGGAATCATCAAACTTTTGAAGGTGTGGAAGGCTCCGTTGTTTGGCCATAATAATTTTTCATTAGATCATTATTTCGATGGTTGAATGGTCTCGTGTGCTGTGTCCTAGTGAGATTAATTATATGTTAGAATTCATTGATTCTTTTTTTTTTTTTTTTTTGCAAATCTCTTCCTTTGTAATTTTTAGCAATTCATGCACTCTTAAGGTAGATCCTTTCAATTAATAAAACTTAATACTTTTTAAAAATAATAATAAAATAATGGTACAATATTATAGATATATAATCAATTCTAAGGACACTATAGGTTGAAATTCTACTATATCTATAAAAAAGTGAACTCCTTTATTTTAGTAAGAAACAAGAGGGTATATAATAGAAAATAAAAAGTGCTTTTCTGTGAAATTCCTTTATGTGAACATCAAACTTACTATTTAATACCTACTATTTTCATGGAAAATACTTTATAATCTGAAATTTTATTATTTATCAAAAAAATGTTTATGGAAAATGCCTATATACATATATAAACAAGTATTTTTTTTTCTATTATATCTTATATAAACAAGTAAATACATACATAAATGTATGTAATGTATTATTCAGGAAAAAAAAAAAAAGGTACGTAATTTAATAGATTGTATAATATTTCCTTATGTTGAGCATTTGAAGAATAATAATTGGTCATCAATGTTGCCGAGCTCCCAGCTATAAAATCCAAGTTTCTGTTTCAGATTGCTTCTGCGCGGATGGAGAAAACTAACCATTTTCTGTCTCTTCTATTTTGAATTTCTTGGATCTGTTGTATTTTTGTCGTTAGCTTTGTTCCTTCTCATGTTTTTTGTACTTCCGGTTAGGTTTCGTCCCTTTACCTCTTCTCTATATACTATATCTAATTGAGATTGGGAGTCTTGGTGTCAATTTTAGTTCTAATATAAGCCTATGTTTTAATTGAAATAATTCTTTTCGATGTGATGGTTTCTCTTAAAAAAGGAAAAAAAAAAATTTAAGAGTAATTTATGTACTTCAAATAAATATTTGTATATATATATATATATATCTATATCTATTTAATATCTAAAATTTGAAACGTAGCTTTTATTATTGCTACGCTTATGTTAAGTCACATCAGTGTAGCATTTTAGTTAATTTTGGTCTAGTTAGGTTTATTTGGTCAACTTTAGTTCATTTCGTCCTTTCTGTCCTGTTCGGTCTATTCCATCCACTTTAGTCCATTTTGGTGATGATCTGGGAGGAGAGGTTTGTGTAAAAAAGGAGTTACTTTATTGACAATTATGGCATCTTTGCAGCACATTGTTGGTAGATTTTTAATAAAATTATATTTTTCTTATATTATTAATGTCTTGTATTTTTTTTTTTTTGTTTTTATATAAGTAACGGATTTACTTATATTTTCTTCATTTTTAGACCATTTAAGGCGTATAGATGATGAACCGTTTATAAGAAGCACTAGAAACAAATTCCAAGCACACATTACATTATTTACAAAATATCTTGCTTTATATAATAATTGAATGTAAAGTCATTATATTTCCTTTAAAACAAAAATTCCAAAATTTCAAATAACAAATATTGATAACTTAATTTAGAAAATCTAATATATTATATTAACTATACTTTGTTAGAAAATAATCACATTATTTTAATAAGGTTTTGTAATTAACACTTATAAGTCTCATCTCATCTACTATTTTCATTTTTCACTTAACAAAAAAAGAAATCGTCAAAGCTTTCCCTCACAACACACATTGAAACAATTCAATACACAAAATTTGGGATATTACAATCTCTCCTACTTCAATTCCTTACATCCTCGGTAAAGTGTAATGCCCTCAAGCCACATGGCATTACTAAGTTTGCTCTAATATCATTTTGTAATGATTGTGGAAAGTACTAATCACATTTGTGCTTACACCTCAAAATGACTATTTCAAGTGCACTTGGGGCTCCTCATATCACTTATAAATCCAATATTCACTTAGTAAAACCCAATTTGGGACTTGACATAAGCCCGCAAAACACATACTAAAATAATCCAATCATATCAAATCCACACAATTTGGGTTATCACAACCTGGGCTTTTGTGTTGCCTGCAATTTAAGTCAGCTTGTAAATAAATATTTCTTAATTGTTGAATTTGATTTGATTTTTATATTTATTTTAGGACAAAATACATCCCTGGTCTCTAAACTTGAAATCATGAGTGATCCTTACTCAATAAAAGCTTATAGTGATCGCATTTAATCCCTTGCAAATTTAAAGTGATCGTTTTTTTGACATTCTGTTAGCATTCACTAAATTTCTCTAACGGAACAATGACAAATTGTCAAGTGGAAAACTCAGTCACGTCATCTCCAATGCTATGTTGTATACTCTGCCATGTCACCATTGCCACGTGGAATTGTCATCAAAACCAAAAAGGACTAAGAACGATTCAATTTGAGAGTCAGTGAAAGTCAGCTAACTATGACCTATACCTAAATTCAAGATACATCAACATTCTTTAAAAAAAAATGAAAAAAAAAAAAAAAAAAGAACGCATAGATTTACAGGAGATGAAAAGATATTGAACATTACTAGATTAGGAATAAAATGCAAGTTGTCTCTTGGATTAGTGTTTCTTCTATTAGCAATTTAGTACAAAAAGTGGAATACTCAGCCATGTCATCTCCTTCAAATTTGTGTGATTTTATTGACTCACTGTACCATTGATATGTAGGGGTCTCCATGGGTATGCAGCTGCCCATTTTGTACTTTTTGTCTTTCTAGTTTAACACAATTGGTTTTTCTTCTTCAAAAAAGTACAATTTGCAAGGGGTAACAATGATATAGGGTATACATTCTTTAGGATGAAATAAAAAGCTGACTTCTCCAGCTAAGAATGAATTGCAAAGGGTAAAAATGAAATGAGATCCCCAAGCATCCCTACGTATTTGAAAGCATTCACAAAAGAATAGCCCCAATTAGCATCAACCATTTGACCACATTTCTGAAAAAATATATTTGAAGTCACTGGCCATATCTTTGATGAAGAATGATTGTGAACTCTCACATTGCTTCTGTACAAGGTGGAGAGGCCTTAGGAAGGCTATTGCTTGAGCAATATCCTGAAAGTCATCATCTTTTATTTCCATTAGGAAAACCATATTTGAGTCATTCAGCTTCCATATTCAGGATGTCATTCAGAGTAAGTTTGCCAAAATGTCTAGTGTCCTGTAAATCAAATTCTTTGGCAATCTGCAGGATCTCTCTTTGTGTTATCCTTCTCATCATCGTGAGCTTGTATATGATGAATTCGGCTTTACTGTAGCAATAAAAATGAAAAGGAATATCATCTAGATGGTTTCAAAAACATAGAAGTCAACAAAAAAGAGGACAAAAATACATGCAAATCATAGAAGAAGAAACCCATGAAGCTACAGAATAATCTTGTTTAAACAATTTTGTTTCTGAAAAGTAAACTTGGAGATTGATTTCGCATGAGATATTATATTGATAAAGTGCCAAGAGACTTGTATCTCAATTGACACCTCCTGCCCTCCCCCCACCCAATTATTGTAAGTTTGTAACTATCAAAATTAAATTGATAAAGTTCTTCACATGATTTCTTTAGGTTTTAATATGAATTCTTCATTAGAATCCACATTGTCTCCAAAGTATGCCTGTGTCATTTTTCCTCTAGTTTTTCATTTCTATTTCCGAGCCAAACACCCTGCTTCAATGATGCTGTGGACGCTGTTCTCCAATAATGATCAATTTCCGACCATTAGATACTAATAAGGTAAGATACTGTCATAAAGTAGGCATCTTCAACTCTCCCATTGTATAATTTACACCCCACATTAAATGAGTGGCAGATTGCAGTGGAGGCATAAGCTGAATATAACACTGCACAATCTGGGATTTAAACCCTCCGTAAACTTGATACAATTTTGTCATTATCTCATTATCATGTCCTGAAAACCAACTAGAATCTACTGTAAGAAACTTAGCTCTTCACTTCTACCATAAGGCACATGTTCTTTCCAAATGTATTGCACTTTGGCTATCAAATTAGTACCTATTATATTCTGTGACATGCCCAAATCACCAACTGGTCGTCTGTAAGGCATCAATGCCTTACCACTATCTGATTAATAAAATGCTATAGTCTGACATTGAAGTTGAATAAACCACTTGCAAAACTGAGGATGTAAACTATACAATAGTACTTCCTTTTCCAAATTGGCTGTTACCAGAATGTGCATACCAGACAGCGGAATTGATAGAACAATTTCCATCCTAGTCAAATATTGCAGCCAACCTCCCTCATATCTGGTTTTTCAGGCCTCAGTGTGTATTACATTGCATTAGTAGTAGTACAAAGAGTATGATTTCAGATAGATTAAAATGGAAGAAAAGAATAAATGTGGCCGACCCATTGAAGATCCATAGTCGACCCCAAGAATTTGGGATTAAGGCTTGGTTGTTGTTGCAGTGTTTATTACATTGCATCAAGTCTCCCACATTTCTTTCCAGTTCTCTTTTCTGATTTTTATGCCATATACAACTTCCTATTCCCAAACTTGAATATCGGTCCCTTGTAGATAACTCATTTTAGATCTATAGGTTCTGAAGCAAATCTGTAGTTCCACACTTTTCTTTCCTGTTTAGGGGGTTTACTAATCAAGTAATCAAGCCTGCTTTATCTTACAATGAACTACTTGAGGATCCTCATTTTTAACATGAACAATTATCTTGTTACTTATGATATTAACCATCATTTTTTTTATTCTTCTTTGTCCACACTCACTATCCCCGCAATAGGGTACCTTAATGCTCAGTATGATCGTGTTTTCTTAGCACTCTTCCAAACTTCACTGATTTTCACGCATTCTGTCATACGTTTTTCAAGGCTTACTCAAGTCACCTAGAGATATACCTAATACCCTTCTCCTTTAATTAAAATGGCCATTATGACTTCCTTTGAAGGAAAACTTAATTTGGTGTTCTTGATATATATATATATATATATCTTATTACCCTAGTCCCTAGACTATGACATATCATTCTCTCCTATATTTTCTCTTCCATAGTAATCTTCAAATTTCTTATCAAATTATTAGTATTTTCTGTTCCATAGTAATCACTTCACTGTAAAGGCCATATTTTGCATCAGTCATTGCCTAACTCTGTCATTCTTCTTTTAGTGTAGTTTATGTATAATCAATGTTCGCTCCTGTTGAATTTTCTGTCTAAATTTGTCTTTCATACTGATAATCATGACTAGTTTCAAGTCAACGAGAAACTCACACCGACAAAATTTCCCTAAAAAATCAAAAATAACATATCTTCAAAGAATGCTCAAGGCATGAGCAGGGCACTTTTATGAGTCCATGTTATGCATGCTATAGGTTCTTGAAAATAAGCGTTCAGTTTCATAGAAAAAGCATAGTAATTTAGGGAGTAGGAATCAATTTCTGGTAATCTATTATTGTCAAATATCAACCAAATTTACATTTCAATCTAATTTATTTTCTTGAGAGTATGCTTCTACCTATCAATTATTGCAGTAAATTGTCAATTACCTATCATTAATTGCACTAAATTACCAATTGAACCAAGTTATATTTAAGTGTGAAAAAGATGAGTAATTCTTCCATAACATTACTAGAATTTATGCTAAAAGGAATCATAAATACCTGATAGTACCGTCATGATCGAGGTCTGCAGCAACCAAATCCCTGGCAGAGATCTTCTTATGAAGAATCCCTTGTGCAAATCTGCGATTCCTCCTTTCGATCCTAAGCTCGGTAAGGTATAAGAATGCCTTGGCAACAGCTAATGTGCTTACCAATAGCCAAATAATTGCAAAACACCTTCCTTTAATTGTTGTGAAAGCATAATCCCCATAACCAACTGTTGTCACTGATGTGATTGAGAAATAAAAACCATCAACCCAACTCATACCCTCTAAGAAATGCACTGTAATTGTTCCTACAGCAATACATCCAATCACAACCCCGGAAGCCAACCCCACTTTAGTTCTTATCCTCACTCTTCCCTTTTTAGTATCTATCATATATGTATGAAACAAATTCTTGTACTTGTTCTCATCCATGCTACTCAACAACACTTCCTCTTGTTTGTTACAAATGTGTGTTACGAACGAATTGAGCAAAAATTCAAAGATTGCAAAACCAACTATAATGTAAACACATGTGAACAGTTTAGTAAAAGTGGAGTCCGGTACAATGTCACCATAACCAACCGTGCAAAGCGTGACCACAGCGAAGTACAAGGCGTCTACTGGCTTGAAAGTAGTGCGACCTTTAAAACTCCCAGTTGTCATGAATATTGTAACTACAATTACGACATATAAAATGACACCGATAACTGCTAACGGGACGATTGTAGGAGATGATGCTTGTGGTTCAGGGGGATTCACCTTAGCATTATTTTCCTTTATGCCAGTCAAATATTTTGGAAGAGAATCACAGCGCCGCGCGCCCATCTTCAATTTGTTGCTCAAGTTGGCTATGAGGTTTAAATCAGAATCTTCATGAGTAGTTTGTGCTGGTAATTGCTGTTGAGAGGAGGGTCTGGTAAGCTTTTCTTCTACTATTTCTTGTTTCCCAGAGAGAAGAGGTTCATCCATGGTGATGAATCTACATCATAAGGAGTATGATTTCTCGAAAATTTGATACGCACAGTGCAAGTGCAACACTCTTACCTACAAGTCAATGCAGTAATGAAGTTTGGTTGCTCATCTAACTCCCACTCTTCTCTTTTACTGGTAGTTGTAACTAAATGCAATAAGCATGGAAATCCCATGAAAAAAGGGGCAATACATGTTGGCTTTGAAGAAGGAAATGTCAGAATCGACTAAACTTTTCGAGTCCTAACATTTTGGAATTGGTCTTATTTTCAGTAAGTTTTTTTTTTTTTTTTTGCTGAATTATTTTTAGTAAGTTTGATCTTGACTGTTAGTGTTAACTGATGGTCCCAAATAATATCATTGCAGGAAAAATATCATATACTATTGAAAATATCTTTCCAATTTAATTGTCAGAGGATTCAGGAAATTGTGACCACAACTAAAGGGGTCAATAAGTTAAACAAAAAATAAAAATACTGATTTATTTGAGTCTCATATTATTTTGTACTTCATGGTATTAGATCTTCCTTTCCCTTTTGAACTAGTATCCTGATGTTAAAAGAAGGCACATGATAGTTGACCAAAGTACACCCGGGTTAGGTTTTTTTCGTATCTTAAACGTCTTTTGAAAGATCCATTCATTTGTCCACATTAATCCTTCCTATTTTTCACATTTATATTACTTCTCCATCACTTTTTTTTAATATAGAGAAATAATTTAATTTAAAATTTTTTAAGTGAGTGTCAGATAGGGCAGGTCAAAGCGTATAAAAGGGTGTATGCAATTGATTGGATCGATCAATGGTTCAATGTTCCAAGTGTTAAGGAAAACACTCACGTGCCCCATTTAGACAATTCAGCTAGTTAAATCAATGCAGTAGGAAAGTTTTAGACTGGTTGTAGCTTTTTTCTTTTATTTAGTTTATCAATGAATTGTGACCCAATAAAGTTGGAGTCATGCTAGGAACATAACAAAAATTCACAACTTCATGAAATTTCTAGATTAACTCATCACCTCTTGCATGGATCATAAAAAATTTTAAATTGCAAATTGTAGTGAGCCCATGTATAAGGTGGTGGATTAATTTACAAATGTTGCGAAATCGATGTAAATTTTTGTTGTTTTCTTAGATAAAATTCTTTGCAACTATTGAGCATATTTTTGTGATTAGTGTACAAAAAAGATGGTGTCGGTGGTGGTTTCACCATCACTCTTATTCTTGCTCCCCTTATGTAATAAAAGAAGTAACTTTGGCAATTGAACTAATGGAAATTTTCAGTTCATTGCCAATTTTTAGGCCCTTATATCATTTTAAATGGAAAAGGGACATAATTAAAGTAAAGCAATCTTATATTATGGTGATAGTAGTGTCGAAATGAGAGCTTTAACTCCAACTGGAAATTGAAAAAGGAACCTATTTGAAGAGAAATTTCTTGAGTACAGAGAGAGAGAGAGAGAGAGGCAGTTTATTTGAAAATACATCCCAGAAGCAAGAGGTATTTGCAGAAAGCCGTTTGTTCCATAACAATCAGATCATCATTAACAAGCACTAATGCGCATCTAATATTCTCCAACCCTTTCCCTAAAAGCCAGCATGTCCTTTAGATTCTGCACGTAAAAGAGAGGGAAAAGTTAGATAATTGAAACTGCATGAATTCAACAAACATTATTCCTGTACAGTGTACAGTTTTGGCCCAATAATCACCCACCTTGTTTAACACATCATATAAGGCTTATAATCATGTTACACTGACGAGTCAACATCACCAATAACTAATCTTGGCCCAAAAAACATTTGATCTCTACTCTTTTCTCTGAAGGTTGGTAATATTTGTCAATTACCTTTTTTGTTTGTTTGCCTGAGTTTTACTTTGTCTAAAAAATAAATTGTGGAAAAAAAGTAAAACTTTACCTACAAAAATGAGGGATTTGAACCATGATTTTTCTCATAAAACAATAATAAAAAGTGCTTAATCACAACGTATTGGATACTTGGGGGTTTTTTATTTTTTTTATATAATTTGATAGTTACTTACAACAACTGACGAGGGATTTAAACCTTGATTCTACTCGTAAGGAGAGCATGCAATGCTAGAGAGATAGAAGACTCTTCGCAAACTAGTGTACTAAGTTCAACCAAGTAAAAAGCAAAAACAGCACCTTTTACTCGACTTACAAAAGGGAGAAGAGTAATACTAGCATTCATGACACAAGTACACTCTTATTAAGCCAGTGGCCTTATGGTCCTGTGGCATTCCATCCCGTTTGTGGGGTTTGATTTTGAGGGTTGAATCCCCTTAATTAAACTTGGCCAAAATAAGGACACTCTTCTTAGAACATAGGGCATAAGTAGCAAATAAATTTTTTGAGGAAGTGATGAATGCACAACGTCCTCAAGTGTCATGGTTAGCAGCACGTGGAAAAGGCAACATTGAGGTCCTTGAGGCAAGTACCTTGAGGTCGTTGAGGGAAAGTAACTAGAGGTCGTTACATAAAATGCTAATAGCTGCAATCATACATAGCAACACGAGTACCATGTCTAGCAGAAAATGGACAAGGCAACATTTTAACTTCATGACATACACAGTTTACTTAAAGAGAGGATATCACAATACTATTTTTCAATTATTCAAGTCAAACGTATTGAAAAGTTATATTTGGGCCTTCATTCTAACATTTTTTCTGTTTCCATACTAATCACACATAGTTTTCATTCAACTTCGACAGTACATTCTATTCAAACATGTATGAATGGTTGGAAGTAAGTACAAAAGAAAAGAAAATTTTGGAATTTTCATTCAAGTCTCTCCTGATTTCATTTATGAAATAGTCAGATATGGTTTTCCCTCATATTTGATATTGTGCTCTGTGTTCAAACAATTATGTCAAAGACTCTATTTATATGTATATGGGCAAAGTTTGGTTCCAACCACCAATAGGAAGATGACATTAGTCCTTGTCATGTGCAATGCATATGACTCACTTAACCCAACCCAACCAACCAAGTGAGCGGAGCCAAACCTTTTCCTATATATATTCCACAACAACGTTAAAGATGTGATTAGTGTGGCCTTTCTTTTCCTTGAATGGATGAATAATGAGCTTTTAATCTCAAATGTTTTTTTAATAGGCAGATACAATTTACACAGTATAGAATTGAACCTGTGGTGTCAAACATGACACCTTTTCTATAGGGAGAGGAGAAACAGGAGATGCCATTGGTCCAATGCTATTGGATTTCAATCTCATATACTGTGTCCATAAAATAAGTCAATATTGTTGACAACTATACAAGTGAACAGGATTAGTATTAGATACATAAAAAATTCATTTTCTCATACATTATATATATATATATATATATATGTACATGCCCAAATTCCCTTGCTGGACCAGATTTAGAGTTGGGCTCACAATTAATTTGTATGATGGGTAATGAGTTTCCTACTATGGGTAACTCCCGGCCAAGCCTTAGTAAGGGGTTGCCCCACACAGTATAATTTCTTCCCCTTTTCTCCCTAAACTACTCTTGCTACTGCTTTGTTCCCTCTCTCTCTCTCTCTCTCTCTCTCTCCCCCCCCACCCCCCCAAAAAAAAATCATCACCCCCCCTTCTATTCTTGCTCTTCTCTTATTTATAGCTTAAGGTTAGTGGGATGCTTATGATTACTCACTAGTTCCACTTGTGTGGGTGGGGCCCAAATTGATTATTCCTGACAAGAAATATGCTTCATTGGAAATGGTGTCAAGGGCGTTGGAACTGGTTCCCACCTCCAAAAGATTGCTTGGCAGAGCGATTCCCCAGGGCATTACTGGGCAGTTGGGGCATCGCCACCCATCATGGGGGTGTCTACCGACCGTTCTATACGTGGGCGGTATTCACATGCCGAGCCTGTGATTAGTGAGCCGGTCATGGCATTGGGCTTGGGTTTGATAATATTATATGGGCCTGTCCGAGCCGAGGCCCAAGGCCAATGGGTCTGTGGCCGTATGCCGTACAATATATATATATATATATATAATTAGTAAGTTACACACATGTTTTGTACTTTATTGTGCCAAGATCAATCCAGCAGTTAAGATAATGTCGAGAACTTCAATCTTCATTTTTCTATTATTTACGACGTTGAAACTTGAAAACATGACAAATGCTTTCCTCCTTTTCTTATTTCCTTTTTCTAAAATATATTAATATATAAGCAGACAGCTTCAAAAAAAGAAGACCTTGAGCTCCATAAATAATAAATGGAGGAGGGAAAATTGAATGATATAAAATGGAAAGAAAAGTATGGCAATTCATTTTACCTGATCTGGAGAGATTCTCAGCAATTGCTTGGCTTTTCTTCTCATTGTTTCCACAATTAAGCGCAATCAAGATTTATATTTGAGTGATTCTGGAACCTCTGCATATAAACAATTAGTTTCAATACAAAACAACAAGATTGTGGCAGATACGTGATTATTTTCTACACTTCTGCTGGTTACTTGAGAGTACAGATTCAAGACCACAAGACAGTATAATTGAGAATGCTAATTAGAGAAGTAACTGAAACTGAACAAGACCATTATTCTCCTTAATGATCACATTACTTGATTTTTCTTGGTTGACTTTTCATACAACGCACAAAATGTTGTCCGTTCAGTTTGACATGTGACAGCTCCAAAATAAAAACTATATTGTTTCAGGATAAGTGCAACAAAACTGTTACTAGCCTTTTATTTAAAGAGATTTTTCTTCTCATGACTCTCTTTCAAAGAAGATAATCAAGAAAAAATTTAAACTGAAGACCTAAGGCTTTGTTTTGACGAAAAATAATAATCTGAGAAAAAATGTTCAGGAAAATCATCTATTTTCTGTTGTTTGGTTGAAAGTCCAAAATTGATCACAAAATAAATGTTGTGAAAATCCCTGAAAATCAAAAGCGACAAATCCCTCATGATTCCTTTGACACCAAATCAAAAATGCAGAAAAATATCCATCCAGTATTTTGGGTCTACTCTTTTACAGCATCAGAATTAGAGATAAATAGCCAGGGGCCCGACTGTCATATCTAGCACCCAGTGACTGAGAAGACGATCCTCAACGGCTCAACTTTCACTGAACAGAGAGCGAAAAGATAGAAAGATCTGCAAAACAGGGGGATAGATCTAATATAAAGAAATGAGAGAGACATCTAAGAGAGACTAGAGAAGGAAAGATATGGAAGTGTGAGCGAAAAGAAGAATCAAGAGACAGTTACAGAGAGGTCCCAGAGCCTTCTTTTTATCCATCAAAACTTGTAGCGTTAACAACAAAAGCTTTGCACAGGTGCAAGTTATTTTCAGCCCATTCAAGTTTAGTTTTCCTTTACCAGAAAAACATTGCCCACGGAAGTACTGCCAAACTCGGGAAAATGTTGCATACCGAAACAAATGAAGCCTAAATGTGTATATGGACAACCCAACCATAACAACAAGGTATGTAAAGTTAGTAGTTCAAATAGGTATACGCACTAACAAAAGGAAAATTTGAGGTTTCATGCAATAGCAGAGCCATTTGAGATCATAAAATTCATTTACATTTTATTCTGATATTAAAAAAAAACCATGATTTAATGTGTCATCTCCTTCTAACACACAAGCACAGTTCGCGCCAGCTATAGCTTAAATCAATAACAATAGATATTTCTCATTGAATGGTAAATATTTCTCCACCAACCATAGTCACTTCACTATCTCTAAAAGAAACTATCAACTCCTTCTAACATGAAATCTTTGCCACTTAAGAAAACTATAGGATGAGATTATGATGCTTATCGAAGAACAAAAGCTAATTACTAAATACTGGCAAAACGACTTTGATCATGGAAGCAAGTACATAGTATATATCATGATATCATCAGAAAATTTCCTCTATCAATTATATTTTACGATACTTAACCAAAACAATTTATTGTAACTTACTTGGATTCCTGTGATTAGCTGATGAGAATATAATTTGCACGATCAGGAAGTCTATCTGCAGCAGTTGGAGACATATTGGACCGAGTAGCAGTCTTTCGTAATTGTGCATGGGATTCTGCTTCTCGCTTAAACATCCTAACCAGCTCTTGGAGCTCTAATTTTCTCATTTCAACATCCTCTTGAATAATGGGGTTTTTCAACCCAAGGTACAGCAACCCAATGGCAATTAACACAATTCCTAGCAAGAAGAGGATGCCAGAAAATAGAAGAAATGCATATGGAGACCCATCATCTCCAGGTATGCCATCGACATTTATCCCAAAAAGGCCAGTAATGATGGAAAGAACAAGGCCACATCCCCCAAAAACTCCTAAATTATGCGTAACAGTGAGGCTTCTGTCCTAGAATTAGAATTACAACATATTGTAAGGAAACAATTATATGTAGATGAATAATTAGAGAGAGCGGGAGAGAGAGAGAGAGCAAGAAATTTCAACATTGGCTAAACAATGCATTAATTAAGTGACACTGGAAGGAGAAATCACTCCCTGATTCACTATAAGTGTGTGTTTGTTTGCATGCTATACTGTAAAAGACTCTGATGTGTCTGCATTTGGAACGTCCTCCAACTTTGACCATTCAACTCTATGGTATTAGTCCATAACCAGCAGATTTTTTTCTTGAACTCATCCAACAGTTGAGGAAATGAAAAGATAATAAACAAAAATATTGAGACAATGATGTCATTAAGTTTTTATAACACAAATTTCTATTTCCAGATGCAACTATCCTTGAAACGGCCTTGGGTTCAGAAATTATAAATGAGATGTTACCCCATCAACAAAAACTTTGAACATGTACTGTTTCAAAAAATTATCCAAATTACTAACAATTTATTTTCCTTTCAAATTTTAAATATTTTACAATTGCAATTTTTTTTTACCCAACTAAAATCTAATGTCACTGAACTATTTTAACTTCCAAAATAATATATTGATTTCTCAACTATATGTCACAGCTAAAAGCCTAAAAGCATATTGAGATTTTAATATAGTGTTATTGTAAATGAAAAATACAGAAACTCTTCATATATCACAAAGTGAGGCAATATGCATATCCTTAAACGATGGTATGAACAAGGCTTGGTAAGGGCTTCAATCTAAAACCCAACAAGGGCCATTCCCAAAAACATAGCTGGACAATGTAAATCACCAGAAATTGAAATCACCGCACAAGTTACTTGACACTTGCGAATATCATAGAATTGTAAACAATTTTAATACGGTCAAGAATATTTTTTTCTCAAAAGCAACATGGAATTAACATTACTACATTCGTATGCAATAAAACATTGCAGCTACTTGGATGGGCAAAGTCAAAAAGCATTTCTATGACATGATGGTTAAAAGAACTTGACAATAACTTTTTGGGTGTCTGCTTAAGCATATGTGAACCTGCAACCATGCGCGGACTGTGCTCTGCATGACATCTTGAATAGTAAATAAGCGTCCACGAACTGCTTCCTGCTCTTGAATCATTTCCCTGGTGCTCTTTCTCATTCCTTCTAGCAAGCCCCTCGTTGTATTGCCCCGCAAATGTAGAAGAAGCTCAAACACAATTTCCTCTCTTGCATGGAGTGACCATTTCACCCTGATAACCTGCAAGATAAATGATAGGAAAGAAAGTAAATTGAAATTCTATATCGTTACTGGACAAGTCAACAAACGGAATACTTCCCATGTTGGACTACAGAAAATGAACTTGTATGCTTGTGCTAAACTAAAACTATTCTAATCTGCTCACTTTTATTTTCCAAACAAAAGGAGAAAAAGTTCTAGAGAAAGTAAAAGAAAAGGATATATAACACAAATACGGCAATGTGATACTTTAAATAAAGAAACACCTTGTATATAAACAAAATTTAAAATAAAAAGAAATAAAAAATAAAACCCCACAAGTCAATCTTTTTGCTCAACCATCAATCAACTTCATATATGTAAAGTGTAAACTAGAATATGTGCATGTTAGTTGCAGCATTTCAAAAGATTCATGATATTCAATCCTTGAGAGAAAGTTAACAAGTAATGTTTCCCATTCCTAAACAACCAATTAAAATCTTTAATTTCCTCAGAGCTTTGGATATCCTATTATCTCACAGTTCTAAAATCCGAAGTGAACTGTAATTCGATCTGTCTCTTAAACAAAAAGACATCCTACTAAAATACATGGACAAGCAAGTTCTACATTTGTCCATCACCAGAAAAATGTGTTGTCAAGTTGTCATGTACTCAACAAGATCAATTCTCTTACCAGCATTCTGCTTATTTTCTAAAGCTTAAAATCAAACAAAATGTCATTATATTTTAGAGGGATAACAAATGAGAACCGTTCATTAATGGTGACACCTCAGTTCCCCACTTATTTGCCAGACCAAAATCAGATCTTCACAACCATAAACTTCTTGGTGACAAGGTCTAAGCCATATAAAGTATAAACCATATTTAATTTGCTCACAATTTCCAATAATTTTCTTTCTAATCTATCAATCTAAACAAAATTCTCTAAGAAAAAATGTTACATTCCATTAGATTTACCATCTGCCTTGGTTACCATCCCAATTACCCAATTATCAACATTTATGATGTGTAAATATCATAGCATTTTGATGATAGGTTATTGAATAGCATAAAAATATTTCTTTTAGTACTTCTTGAAGATACGTAAGTTACAAGCTGAAGACTGGTAGGGGGAATTGATCAAGTTGATGACGAGGTATGACAGAAAAAAAAAAAAAAAAAAAAAAAAAAAAAAAAAAAAAAACCCAAGAGTCAGATCTGATGTCAAGTCCTATTAGAAAGCACTGCAAGGTGGTAAAGGAATTTACTTTCCCATGGAAGAGTACCTGACATGCCAATGTGCCTCCTACTCTGGAATAACCTTTTTTGTTTTCCCATGGAATTGCTTTTTGGCCAAGATCTCAAAGATGGAGAACAAAATCAAGAGTACCAGGTACTGTATGGGAAAGCAGGGATCATTTATTACTTCATTGTTGTTTTTTGGGCTTGAATGGCGGTTGGCAGGTTCAAGATTTGGAGGCATAAGAACAGTGAAACTTGGAAGCTTTCTCATTATATCTCATCTGGAGGACTAACCAAACACTTCAGGACATAGAGCATCAACCTTATTCTCCTGAGATCTCTTTTTGGTAGGATGTTGGTTTCATCAAGGTCATTTACACCCCATGTCAATAATTGATTTACAGATGGCTTATACCCTAACATTTAACTTATTTCCTTCATTTTATAATCCTTTTTTTTTTTTTGTTTCTTTTCACTCTCTCTCTTGTACACTTCCCATATAATATATTACACTCATTTTATGTCTTTTTATAAAAAGATGTCAATGTCAAGTAGCAAAAGAAACTTGGACTTGAAAACAGAAATTAAGAACAAGTTTTAATTATTCCTCAACATTCTATGATTGGAAAGAATTTTTAAATGGTGAAACCAAAAAACCTTGAACACCTAACTGTTGTTCAAAAAACATTTGAATGGAAGTCAGAATTCTAAATTACAAGGGATTTTTACAAATATCACCCCTGGACTTTGACATAAATGTCAATTTGTTCTTTGGACTTTTGATTTGACCAATTAACCGCCTATAAGCTTGTGACAAAATAAACCTTCTCTTAGCCTTTTTTGTTGAAGCCTAATAAATTTAGTCACGTGATATACACATGGAGGAGTTTAATGCTAATAAGGTTTGAAAGATCTTTCTGCAAGCATAAAGTAAGATACCTGGTTTGATAACCTTCTGATTTCCTGATTCAGAATTACACTGAAAAGATGCAAATCCTCGTGGTTTCTCCTATTCATAAGAGATTATCATTTGTTGTTAAAATCATGTTAGGCAAAAACAAGGTCATGCACAGGAAACAACAGATTTCAAGTGAATCTGAAAGTTTGAAGACAAAATGGCCCACATGCATGAATGCACCTGTCCATAAACTTCAACTCAACTTCATCGGCAGCCCCAAGTATACATTTGCGAAATAACCTGTAATATTAAAAACAATGCAAGAAAGTACCAAGCAGGAAAACTTGTAAGATCATTTGAATGTCAAACAAACAGAAATTAGAACATAAATAACTAAGAACTTTATGATGATACTAAGGCTCTAATTTACTATTAGAGGAATCTAAACGGCAACGCATTTTGGCTATAGCAAAAATTTAGTTTTTATATACGTTTCATTACCCTATAATTTGGAGTAAGTTGCCTATACTTCTAATATGAGCAATCAAGTCCTCAAATTTTTTCACCTATGCCAGCCAATCAAGCCCAATCAAAGACTAACCTTAATGATATGGAAGCAATTTAATGACTTCAATCTCAACAAGTACTTTTTACTCATAATATATTATGTGAAAACAAATTTAACCCACTTTAAAACTGAGCTGTGTTTTCCAACGCTGGTGCACTTAAGTGTAAAGGCCTCCTAGAACCTAACACAAAAAAAAAAAGTGCAAGCGCGTGCCTGATTTAAGTAAAAGCGCACAATTTTAAAAAAAAAATTATATATATATATATATATGTATGTATGTATGTATGTATACATATGAATTTTAAAACAATTATTAATTAGACAATATGACAATCAAATGATCAAACTCCACCTATGTCTATATTTAGTGTTGTATATTTTGTTCATGGTTGGTCCCAAGCCTAGGAAAAAGAGAGTTGCGGTAGGTTAGCTGCCAACATAAAATTTAGTCACTCTATTATGAATGAAACCATTACAGATAATCGTTGTTGTTGAGAAAATCGAGTGATTAAAATATACCTAAAAGACAGAGACCAAAAAACACTAGAATGGTAAGTAGTGACTTCTATGCCTACAAGATATTTTAATGTCTTCTTCTAGATTATGTAATGAGGGATTGAGGGGTGGGCTTATGTCCATTGCAACATGCCATAAATTTGGTCTTTGCAAACAAATCCAAGGTCCATATCAATAGCATTAAGATCTAACAATTAACTTTAATAAGTAATTTAATTTCTTTTAAATATATTTTTCCAAAGCCACTTACTTTAATTACAAAAAGTGCTTATGGTTTAGCGCTTTGCACTTAAAGTAAGCATTTACCAACATTGAATTCACTGTCAGCATGGAGAAGGATGGAGTGGGATCCTTAATTCTATCACGTAGCATATTATCAACTAAAAAGGCCTTTAGGAAAGCCATATGCATCAATTTTGTCAATTTCACTAACATCAATATTTAATTGGAGCTCATCGCAATAGTTGGAGGGACTTGATTGCTTAAAGTGGGAGGACAAGGACAGAGCTCAAATTTACCCTAGACTATAGGGTGGTAAAATTTACATAAGCCAGAATTTATACCATCATAATTGTATTATTAAAAATAGAAAACTTGCATAGGCCCTACAGAAATAGCAAATTTCCTTTTCAAAGAATACACATTAAACCATAAAAGAATGAGCAAAACCAAAACATGGAAAGAAAAACATTAAACAAATAGGTGGATTTGGTTGTAGAGGTTTATGCAGCTCATATCTAAAAGATCAAAGCAGGATTTGGCAAAAAATACAATTTAAGCAACTTTAACCAGAGAATAATTTTTCTAACTTGAAATGTGCATGGTTATACATTGACATTGATCACTCAAGAATTCTGCTTTAGAACAAGCCAGAAGAGAGAACCACCAGAAACCTTTTGTATAAATAACATTTTAGTGATACTCTTTTTTTAGAGCAACCTGTGAGCTTTTAAAGGGAATTGAAAACCTAACTAGGGGGTAGGGGAGAAGACACTCTCCAATATGCGAGTTTCATATGTATGATTTGGCATCCTTATCAATTGTGTGCACATAGCATATAAAAATCAAGATGCTAAAGAATGTTATTTCCCATAGCATTTGCAAAATTCTGTGTGACAATAATTTTCTTGAATTGTTTTCTTAAATTTTTGTTTGGTTGAGTAGGTAACTCCTTATAATTAAATTACTCCCCTATCTTTACCTAATGGCCAGTATAGATTGAATGGGAGGCATTATTAATTTAGATGAGTAGGCTCACAAATGGGGACAAAAAGCATCACCTATCATCCCATCGGGCAAGGCGACAAGCTAGATGTGCAACAAGCTCATGAGCAGTTCTTGGTATGTTAGTACCTCCAGCAGCAAGCAGTTCCTGAACAAGATACAGTATTGAATCATGAGAAAAGACTCATTTACATTAACTTTAAGCATAGATATTGAATTATAACTAACTCTTTTGACAAAATCATACGTGTCATGACCATTAACGAAGTTTTAATTCAGAAATAATCAAACCTGGACTTCTGCAATACCCAACACATTTATATTTGATGCTGACCCTTTGACATGCAAAGCTGTTACTAGAAATTTTTGTGCCTGCCATGACCGAAGAACAATGGGTATGTCATCCTCATCAACAAATGGGTCTCCTGCCGACTGCCCCAGGAGCTCAAATAATAGTCCCCCAGCAACTCTAACAGGAACCTGTCAAGTGTCAACAATTAAGAGATCATTCAGTTGCTGTTACATTAAACCTGAGTAAAATTTAGACAGATTAGAATCCTAAAGATGAAAAAAATTTAATACTATAATCCACTAAATAAAATAAAAACAGCAATTAAGAGTTTGACAATCACAACACACCACCTTATTCATTGGAAATGTCCTCTGCACATTTGGAATCTAGCTTAATATTTACTTATTTCGGCCAAGAGCCAAAACATTACTTATTCCTTTCCCTCCAAATCTTCCACATTAAACAGTGGGGAATCATGTCTGATTTGCTTGATAGATGTAGCCTTGATACTTCTTAGTTCTTTTTGTCTCTCTTGTTTACCTTAGTACATGCCCTGTGTGCTTTGGCCTTTTTTGTACATGCTTTTATTCAATGAAGATTTATTACTTATCAAAAAAAAAAAAAAAAAGAGAGCCAAAAGGACTAGTTTCAAACAACCACATTAGAGAGGGGGATGGGTGGTGACTTTGCGATGGGGTAGCCCTTCCTTAGTCCCTTTTATAAAAGGATCCATCTCCTCCAAATTTGTCTTTAGCCCATTTTTCAGCAAGGCAAGACTAGGGAATGAAGAAGGACAACTAGGCAGAGCCATCCAGAGAGCACAGTTTGGACGTAGATTCCATTCACCAAGTCGTGTTTTTTATAAGTAATATAATTTAATGAGAAAAATACTACATCATAGACATAGTAAATAGATGAGATAGCCTAAAGAATTACAAGCAAACAAGACTCTATAAACTCTAGAATGGAACTATTTTCACCAAGACAACACAGTAGACCACGCATGTGATGATCTAATGAAGGATGTCATCTTCAATTTACCAATTCATTACACCAGAAATCAGCTTGTATACCTTGGTCTAGGTGTCAAAGTATGAGTTCTGATCTTGTCCTGTCCAAAACCTAACTCAATTCTCACTTCAGAAGGACTACATCCCATGGCAGGGTTTTACACATAGGGCTAGCGGCAGTGCCATTTGGTAGGGGGGCTGCCCTGGGGATTAGATTACTTGGTTAATATTTTATGGAGTAACCATGTCAGTTATTTGAACAATTTAATAGTTTTGCATTGGGAATGAGACTATTATTCAGATCTTCATCTGTCTTATTTTCTTTGGGTGATAGACCTTCATGCTTCTCTCCATCCATTAATTGACCAATGTGGGTAATTCAAGTTGCTCTAGTACAGTAATATCTTAACCAACAAATCGACATAATTTGTTGCAAAACTAAAGAATTGCAGTTCCCCAAATTCTAGAAAGATCACTTACCCCACTTTAACTAGGAAGAGGAAGGATTCTAGCCCTCTTTGTAAGAAAAGCTGCAGTCTCAGCTTCTAATAATTTGAGTCTAAAGTCTAAATTCCTTTGGGCCTCCTCAATTTACAATTTAGCCTCACCTTAAAAACGTACTTGATAAAAAGGCACAAACTAGCCTTGCCTTAAACAACAACCTTATGAAAGACTTTTGACTATATGCATGTGTATCTAACATAAGAATAGCTATGGACATGCATACATTAGGGCCACACCAAGGTGGGAAGAAGGACCAAAACCCTAGCCAAGCACGAACCCCAAGGTTGGTAGAGGTTTAAATTTCATTCCTACACTAAATATAGGCAAAGCTTACCCTAAATAATTTGTTACCAACCACACTTGTCAAGGTGCAACCTAGTGGTAGAGGGCTTGGATGAGCTGTAGACCCAAACATCCTGGGTTGGATCCCCACAAGGAGTTCCACTGGATTACCTGATATGTGGTTTTGTCAGGTGAGGTCACGTATCTGTGGTTTACATAAGTCCCTAGGAGTGGGTCCAAAGGGCCCTGTCATGGTTCAGTTCCATATCATCAAAAAAAAAAAAAATTTGTTATCAACCATATCCTATAGGGGTAGGACTTGTTAACATCTTCACCCCCCTTCGCAAATACAATTTCCTCTGACCCAATATAGGCAAACCTTACAAACTGATCATACCATTAGGTAGCTCATAATTCATAAATTGGCTTTTATATAGTCATGAGTAGGAATCTTCAATTTATTTTGGTACCTAAAATGTTTTATGAATCCTTGCAAAGCTGATCATTAGAATTCATAAGCAGCTTCTACTATTAAAGTAGGATACAAAACAGACCAATTAACAAAGCAAAAAACAAGTTGAACAAGTCAACTGTGAACTGAAAATGGTAGCAAACAACATTTTGGACAGTGGTTTAACATGGTTAGTTCAAGTAGAGAGATCTGCCTCCCTTGACCTCAAGTTACCTTCCAGATAAAAAATGAGGCTGCAGTTGGACAGGTAATATGATTCCTGGTTATGTGGATTGAATTGGATGAGTGTGTGCTGTGCGGGTGTATTTTGAGTCCCACATTGGGTGTTCACCAGGTGGATCTTGGATATACAAGCACTTATGAGGAGCCCCAACTACAACTTGACTGGTCCTTTTGGGGGCACAGGCGCAAATGTGGCTAGGGCTTTCCTTGGGTCATTACAGGTTAACTTAACCTGACCGAGGTAGCTTGATTTTTGGCTAAATCTTTTACACCTATGATTGAATATGAGGAAGTTGTGATTGATTAAACACTAGAATGGTTGCATAGAGAAATTCTACTATTTGTGAACCCAACATCAGCAGGAGATTGACTAACTTTCTTCTCAAGGGTAGAATACAGAACAGAAGACTACAATTTGTTTCCTGCCAACTATACATGTCTTCATAGTTTTCATGTCATGTCACTAGAATCTCAATTTTTTATTTTCTATGTATAATTTACAATTTTTCTAGACGTTATATAATGAAGGCCTTACGCACAGCAAATTTTCAGAGTTCATAAAGCAAAATCTTTAGCAAAACATTCATCTCAGCACCATTCCAGTATAAATCAGAAATGTAAAAATCAAGTTCCAGGGGTTTTGTCAGAGTTAGTGTTTGTGAGCATCATATAAACTGTTGGCCCACTCAGTGGCAGATTAAGATTTTGGGATTGATGCCCCAACCTTAGGTTCCAGGATCTATTTGTTCTTATTCCATAATTGCAATGCCTCAATGTGAATATTAACATTAATTCAATTCAACAGTTCAAAAAAATGGTGTGGCTTCACCATCAAGTTCAGTGTGTCAAAATTTTGTAGAGTAAATTTAGTTACACTGTAAGTTCATGTAGCTCTCACTAACATGCGAATTTGATTCTGAACACTGTCAAATTCAGAGATATTACACCTTATCTCAAAACTATGAGCCCTTGCACTTTAACAGATAGTGAGAAGATTCTATTCGCTGCAGGAACAACAAGCTTTTACCCAAACAGCAATTTATGTGAAGTAACAGCTGAAAAATAACTGAGTATGATAAAAAATAAACCAGATCAATATCGAATAAGATTTTATTTTAAAAAACAAATAAATTGTTAAATTACCGATTGTCTCAAAAGATTGAGCTTTTAGGAAATGGTAAATTAAATCATTTAACTATAATTCTAACACTCTCCTTGATAAGTGAGACCCAACAAGTGGGATTTTTTAACATTTTAAATGGGAGGTAGAGTGGAGACAAAGATTAAACTTAGAACCTTTTGCTTTGATACTATGTTAAATTACCGCTTATCCCAAAAGTTTAAAATTTTAGAAAATGGTAAATTTAATCATTTTACCATAATTCTAACAAAGATGTTTCTATTCCCAATGCGTGACCAGTGACTATCAAGTTGTCATTGTTTCTTCTCTTTCTCTGTCTCTGCTAAGCAAATATAAAAAAGTAATTTACCTCATATAGAAGGTGCTTCATTCGCTCACTTATCAGCCTACTTTCATCTCGCAAAGCAATGCTAATAGCAGGGTGCAACCATTGAGCATTACTCAACCAGGCACTTATGTTTGGGTGACCTGCATCTACGTGACACCACCAAGTGCGTCCCACTGGGCGTTCCCAGTAAGGAGCGGCCACATCTGCAACAGTCACATCATCTTCATCATCTGAGAAGTTGATAGGCTGCAAGGCCCAGCCAACATCAACTTGCACTTTCTGGACAAGTTCAGAAATTCTAGCCCAACCTATCGGTATCCAGTAACTTCTTGGGAATTCTTCCTTTCCACGGTAACAGCCTGATTGATGATCCTTGCTATCAGTATGATCGTCGACCATATCACTATAACCAATTCCAGAGTCTAATTGGGCTGCAGATTTACAAAAGTTCTCCCCACTACCTTTCAGGGGTAAACGACCATTTAGTTCACTTGATGAAACCTGCTTCTTGGCCATGTCTTGTACTGATCGGGACTTCCTATGGCCTCGAATAAATTCAAAAGCACAAATTAGTCCATCAGTCCAAAGATCACTCCCCAGCATGACATCTCTACTGAAGTGGTTTTTGTGATTCTCTTGTTTCTTCATTCCATTGCTCACAAAAGCTGGATCCACACCACTCATGATGCCTTTCATCTATAAGCAAGTAAATGTATGTTAAGCAACTCCAACATTCAACTAGTAGAAATTGAAATGGATAGGATAAAAAATATAAACTTTTACTAGAACAAAATTATAGTCAATTACACAAAGTTACTTAGCTGATAGGTGATATTTAATGTCAAAAAACAAAGGCAGATATTTCTTGCTGGAAAAGGCAACCAGCTAATGAGGCATAAAGCCCACTATTTTTTTGTTTCCTACAACAAGTGGGAGATGGAGATTTAAACCCAAGTTCTCCTCTATGGGACAACTGGGCAGTGCCTTTGAATCACAAAGCTCTTTGTAGTGCACCTACCATTTTAAATTGTTTGCAGGCCAAATGCCCACTAATTCGTAGTAATTAAAGGTAAGACACCCAAATTGTTGGAATTTGACATCAAATATTCAAATAACAGAATTCCACAATCGAAAAATGATAGAACCATTAGGAAATTTGATTTTCAAAAGGCAGACCAACAAATGACAAGAATATTCAGTAAGTCCAGAATTCTCTTTTTTTAACTTTAACACCCCCAAGTACTTTAAATGCTTCCATTTAGCCATTACTAATTATTTAATCAAATTCGAGCTTAACATCATTATCAATGCAAACATGCATGCAAACATGTAAACAAACAAACAAGAAAACCCAATCAATCTTAGCAGAAAAGAAACCAAACAATACAATTCCTGAAACCAAATTTTAAATCTCAAAACTTTTCACTTACCAATTAAAAAAAAAAAAAACTTTACTTAACCCAATACAAGACATTCATTTCATTGAAACGAAAACAAAAGGACAACAAAAAAATTTCCCCGCTAAGGACTGAAAACAAGAAAATAAAAAAAGGGTATATCCCAGAAAATGCTTACACGAGAAAGAGAGATTAGTAGTGAGTAATCTGAAGAACATGAAAAGGGCCAAGATTTTCTTCAACTACCTCAGTCACTTTTTATATATAACACAGATTGGGTTTGGCACACATGGACGTGGTGAGGAGGTTACATGTGTTGTGACTTGCTAGAGCTTGAGCTTCTTCTTCGAGGGGTTGCCACTTTAGCCATAAGTCTATAAAACTAACTATAAAGAGTGAGTTCTTTTTCAATTTTGTCCCTTTACCAAACTCATGCAGAGCTTTGCCTTCTACGGTCCACCATTCTGGATGATTTGTAACCGCATATTTACAATACAGACGCAGTGATCAGTTAGACTCAGAGAAACTGTGGACCCTTGACAGTTGACTCAAAACTAGGAAGGAATATTTGGTTATTTTTAGAATCAACAGTGTTTTTGAGTTTAAATTAAGTTATAACCCAACAATTAAAAATAATTATAATTACAAATATATATGAGTTTAAATTTTATATATATTCATAAAAAAAAATTATATTTTTTTAATTGTCGGGTTTAAATTATATTTAGTGTAATAGTTATATTTTTTTAAGCCATAAATATATTTATGAGTTTTACTCCCTTAGTTTTGTTTTTTTATTATTATATAGACATCAGTTTATTCTTTATTTTTTATTAAATTTTTTACAGTTTATTTATATTATACTTTTTATCTTTTGTACAACATTAACTCACTTTAAAAAAAAATTTTAAAAATTCAAATAAAACTTATGATGCAAAATTAGACAACAATAGAAATTCAATTTAAAACCTTATTAAATTTTCTCTTTGCTTTGAATTTAATTATATATTTAATTTTATATATATAGATATTATAAAATTTTGCCAATGCTTGGATGAAATTTCGAAAAGCACCCTTTTTGTTTAAAGAAATTTACTGAGAAAGAGAGAAAAGGCCACAAGATGGGCCAGATATGAGCTCTTCACTCTCGGATCAAAATCCAAGCAGGGAGAAGATAGATGGGTACTGGCCCCATGAGCTTTTAGAATTAACAGCCCATTTAGCTGGGCCAGAAAATTCTCACTTCAGCTTATAAAAGAGAAATCATAAGCTGCAAATTTTTTTGTCATCAACTTATTGTCGTGTTTGTCAGAACTTATCAAATTAGTGTCTGATTGGCATTGGGTTAAAAAGTCAGTTTATTTTTATCATTATTTAGTTTATTTTTATTACTATTTATGGGTATCACTGCATTTTTTGATATTATTCACAGATTCTATTGTACTATTTTAGTTCATTTTTATTTTTATTTATAGTACTTTTAGCAAAAAAATTTCAGTTTCAGCAAAATAAACAAATTCCAAATAGACCCTTAGTACAACTTTCAAAAATTAAATTTTTTTTAAAGGTATAGTTATATTTTTGACCAATTTTTTTTTTTTGTTAAGTCCTATAAAAGCTGGGCTCCAAACTCTGGATACAACTTACAAGCACAAGACTTCCTAAGCAAAGTAAGTCTTGTTTTTATTTTAGTTTATTTAGTGCCTTTCGAATTATACTTGTTTCTATTAATTACTTTTTGATCGAGTGTTTATGGTAAAAAATAGGGTTACTGCTGTAACCAAAATCTCAAATTTGAAAATCAAATAATTGAAAATGGTTAATAAATGTAAAATCGTATTGATGAATGAGCAGATATATTTATTTATCTATAGTACTTTTAGCAAAAAAATTTCAATTCCATCAAAATAAGCAGATTCCAAACAGACCCTTAATACAACTTTCAAAAATTTAAATTTTTTTTTATAGGTATAGTTATATTTTTGACCAATTTTTTTTTGTTAAGTCCTATAAAAGCTGGGCTCCAAACTCTAGATACAACTTACAAGCACAAGACTTCCTAAGCAAAGTAAGTCTTGTTTTTATTTTAGTTTATTTAGTGCTGTAGGGTCCAAACTTTGTAGCCCAAATCCAAAAGATTTGGATTGTGAGCCCAACGAACCCGGAACAATGAATTTGTAGAGAGTGGGTGAAAGAGCTGGGTTGGTTATGAATTTAGCAACGGTTCACTCTGATGAACTAGGATGAACTGACGTAAAAACTCGCTTGAAAGCTAAATAAACTCAAATCTGAAGAGGTTTGTTATTGATTAAAAGGCGAATACAATTCTAAGAGTTCTTCCCCCAAATTTTTTCCTCCACCCCCCTTATTTAAAGGCCTATTACATTTATATATTATTCTTCTTTCTCATCTTCACCGTACACCTGTTATTTATCTAAGCATTCACTTGAGTACATGTCGCATCAGACATCTACTTCAGTTTTCCGTGAGTCGTGGTAGCTGAGATTGCACTGTTCAGGAGTCTTCTTCACATAAATGCGGTCAGGAAAGTTGCTGCAGTGCATTAAATGCAGTGGTAGCAGCTTTTCCTTTTAGATATTTCTCCGTTCTTATCACTTCCAAGCATGCCCAAAGCTTGTCCTGAAGTTGTTAGAAAGATCACTCAAACCTTATGTATATTTGCTTAATCAAGTCCCCTTGGTATCCGAGGAGAATGACCTCTTCAAACCATTAGGATTCTCTTCGGACTATTCCCTTCATTCATTTCCAGGTATATTTCTTCTACCTGGACTCCTTCCTAACCCATTTCTTCTCTTCAAACACATAGTGATATTCGAATTGGGCTCTAGGCCTAACACATGACGTTGGGCTTTTACCCCCACAAGTGCCTTTTGAATTATACTTGTTTCTATTAATTACTTTTTGATCGAGTGTTTACGGTAAAAAGTAGGGTTACTACTGTAACCAAAATCTCAAATTTGAAAATCAAATAATTGACAATGGTTAATAAATGTAAATTCGTATTGATGAATGAGCAGATATATTTCTTTATATTTAGATTCTAATATAGTAGAATTATCCTTTAATTCAATCTCCTTGGTAAAGTGTTGATTCAAGTATTGGATCTGATGTAGCTTGATTCGAACTGTCTTCCACTTTGGTTGAAAGATGAATTGAAAATCTTGTAATGGAAGTACGATGAATCTCTGGCTATGTGATTGTTAGATACTCTTCGTTTTTTGCATTCTTCATGTGTTTTCAAATGTTCTTTGTCTTGAAAGATTTGTGGCGAAAGTTTTTCGATGATTTAGAGCTTGAATTTAATGAAATGTTGATGTAAATTTTTGAACATGAACCCCATCTCCAGGTAATCTTTTTGTCTATCTCGCAATATTGTCATTTGATTGATTCTTTATTTCTTCACTTCATGCTAATACTTGTAGTTACTTGATAATTATTCATAAATGTAAAATTTCATGTCTGTAGACAAGAAAATTAACATTAATTAATTAAAAGTACATATTTTAGTTGTGCATATAATTGTTAATCTAAATGTAAGGTTGTATTCATTTGTCAGTAGATCTGTCTCCTTTAGATTTGGAGAAAGACACGTTTTTTTAGATTTGAAAGAAAACTTGCCTTTTTTTTGGTTGTTGGACAGATTATTGGATTATGTCATATTCATTTGTCAACAAGATTGTCTGCTTCATATTTGATTGTTATGGGTGAAGGGAGATGTGTTTTCTTGTTGTAAGAGCTGGAAGGGAGACGTGTTTTCTTGTTGAAAGAGCTGGACAAGTTATTCGATTGTGTGTTAGGATAGACAGTTGTCAACACAAAAGCTTATTTTACTGAATTAAACAATATCATGGTCAATTTAACACATTTTGGTGTGGTGAAAATCTCTAAAACTAGGTGTTTTTTTAAATTTTATTTTCTGTAAAGTATTGATTTCTTCCAATATCTCAATAGTGAACTTTGTAAAACACTTTTTTGCAAAAACATTCAATTTCATGTGTGTTGTAACAACTCTAGCTCAATTGAAATGATTTCTTTGTATTAATATCACAATGATATGCAAAAATCATGAAATATTAGCCACGCTATTCGTATGTCAAATAGATTTCATGTAAAATATGGCCATGTATGAGGATTTTTCTTATGCATAGAGTATTTTAAATATAAAACAAACAAAAAATTTATAATAAAAAAAACTTATAAATTCTGAATGATATCATTTCTATTAAATAACTCAATTCAGCTTCAAACAATTTCATTTTAAATTTCACTAAAATTTGTTGTACACAATAATTAGGCCCAATCTAGAGTCAGCTCAACACATTTGGCATTTTGCAGCCTAAGGCAACAGTTTTTAGTGGGACATTATCTTGATTTAAATATTAATTGAATAAAATTTATGCTTTGATTTTTTTTTTTTAATATCGCTAATACACTTAATTTTTATTGTGACATAATTGGTTTTAAATGCTGTAAAATTTATTGTTATTATTATTATTATTATTATTTTTTACTATGTATTGTTAGTTAATATTGTATAAGCAATACATGCATTAAAAAAAAGGAATCCAGTCTTTTTAGATAAATTAATATGTTAATTGGACTATTTTCACATATTCAAAACTTTTTAATTTTGAAAATAAATCTAAACAATTATTATTAGAATAAATATCATGTTTGATATAGTCTTTGTCTCTCTTAGCAATATTGGACTTTAAGTATTACACAATGGATTTCAGTAATAAATTTGTTAAAAAATTATTAATTCTAATTTTAATTTTTATAGAGAGAGAAAGGAAAACTAAAATTTGCAAGAGATTGAAAATTTTTATACTTAAACTATTACAAACATTGTAAAATGCATTAATATAATATACTACATTTGAAAAGAATAAAATATTTTTAAAAATAATTTTTATTTATTAAATTTTTGGGCTAAATTAAAATTTTTACATTGTAAGACCTTTTCTTTTTTTTTTGACAAAATATTCTATTGGCCAATATAAGAAATCCTTTTTTTCCTTAGTTGAGAGGCCTACTTTTTAGTTATTATTCGGGGGTGTGAAACAATTTGTGTAATAAATACTACACTTCTATTTTAGGAGGGCCTTCTTCTATTTGGGGGCCTTAGGCCATTTTCTAAATGGCCTAATGGTAAAGCCACTATGAACAATATGAAGATTTTGAGTGATGCAGAAATTTTTGACATAAAGGAGGAGAGACTATTGTTCAAGATGGTTGTAAAGAATGTCCAAAGAACGAGGAAATTTGGTTGGAGGTGTGTCGTTAGCGCATCCATGCCAGAAGAGGCGAAAGCTGTTGTTGCTAAGGGAATCAAATTGATACCCAGTTGTGGTTGAAGGCAGCAACATTGGAGCACAATGACATGAATAAGAGTAGAGTGTTAAGAAATGTGTAGGAGATTGTAGAGTTGGCCAATGAAGAGAAAAGCTGTTACTTCATAAGGCTGTGGAGTGTTGTCCTGTGCAGGTTGAATTGTAGTTGAAATTGGCAAATTTAGAGCGGTATGACTAGGAAGGCTTCTTAGAGACTTCTAAAGCCATTGAAAATACTATTGGGAGTGGTATTTGACCTTAATTGGTTGCAATACAGATTCATAGGCTGAATGTAATGCCCCAAAATCAGTAGAAATAAAAGTCTATTTAATCTGAATAATCCATAAAAAAATATATTAAATAAAAGAAACCAGTAATCTTAAATCTCATCACAAATGTCAGAGCTTTAATTCACCAAAGACAAAACATCCTCAAAATAATTCTTCAATACAATATTTAATGCCATAAAAATAACAATAAAATCCTCAATTCCACAAAATAGTTTGTAACTGCTATCTCCCAAGAATCTTTACTCCAATAATTCTTCTAATGTATCTGTAATGGGAAATAAAAGGGGGGTGAGATAACTCAATAAGTGGAATTCACTAACATTGGGGTGTGGGAACAAACCTTTCAAATAAATAATACTTACAACAATTGCATAACTTGTAACTCATCAATATTTATCATCAAATAATTCACATATATAAAAACAAATATCTTTATATTGTGAGCCATCATAATATATATATATATATATATGTATATATCAATATCATCACATAAACAATTTCCTAGGCTTTACTCGTGGTCAACGTTTATGCCCCGTTGACAGGATTATGCTATCCTCCTTTTTGGGACTGGAATCTCCTTTTCATCCCCTTTCTTAAGGATGGTTCCTTCGGAATCCTAAGGTGCACTCCCTTGCTAAGGAGCTTCCTTTTTGGATCCTCAATAATATACTCCCTTGCTAAGGAGCTATCAAATGTGCACTATCCCCTTTTCTGGGACCGTCCCTTACTAAGGACTAGCTGCAGTATGATTGTCCCTTGCTAAGGACTAGATACCATACTGAGCTTCTATTCACGACTTGCCATAGGTTTCCAAAACACATTTCAATATGCTCACAAAAATAATCCATTCATAATTCTCAAAAATATAAAGATATATTCACGCATATAAGTTTAAATAAATTCAGGTTGTCCCACAAGTTTTTCATAAAACGAATAGTTAATGTGCACATCAAACATTTATAAAATATCAATTTATATATAAAATATCAACATGTTTCTTTGATATAAAATAGTTTAATAATCAACACTGCTTTGGGAAAACTCCCAAAATTAGTAAACACCACTTACCTTTTAGTTGCAAAAATATGAAACCAACCTCCCTTCAGTCACAATAAATCAGTAGAATTAGAACCTAGCAATACCAAAAATAGGTCCATCAATACAAAATTTTCCCACTTAACAATCTGTTTTCACACTTAAATAGTTTAATCTATCAACATTAAAGCCTACGGAGGTGTTTAGTTTCTTTGAAATACTCTTCAGCCATGTCAGATTTTGGGCTTACAATTACCGCTGCATAATCATATCTTTTTGGCTTTACCTAATCAGATATTGGCTTAAAAACACTGCTACATAATCAGATTTACGGGCTTAAAAAGTTGCTGCATACTCAGTGGCTTGGAGATGATAATTAGTGTCACTAGAATGGTGCAAAGGTAGGTATCTAATAACATAATGCAGCCTTTTTCCATTAATATAATCCTAGCTATGCATGAAACTTTAATATGGCAGAAAGGTGGACATGTGATCAACCTAATATATATCTTAATTTATCCATCCAATTGCCTAGAATTCCCTTGATGCCACCAAAACACAAAGAAGTTGTTGGACACGTATTGAACAAGGACAACGTGAAGATACATGGCAGATGGGTGGTGATATTTAGTGAGACCATATACGGTCATATAATGTCCACAAAACACCCTTTTTCTATCAACATAATCATAGCCTTAGATCCATAATAGTAGCCCCTATTTTTATTTATTTTTTTTTTCTATTAGGTACGCCACTAACAGATTCTTCCTATAAGAGTGGAAAGAAAAGCTAGCCATTGAGTATTACAATTTCCCTAAGTTTAAAGCAGAAGAGAACCGTACCTTTAGTCTCCACTCACAGCCACAGTGAAACAAAGTAAGGTTAGTAGTGTGAAGCAGCTGAAGCAAAAGGAAGCTCTATCAGTAAAATACACATGTGACTAAAGAGGAAGAAGGCTAGGGTTTTATTTTATTTTATTTTTTAAAGCTTATCAAATCCCATATATTTACTTATGCCACCTCATTTGGGCTTCATATTCCATAGTTTTTATCATATTTTTAATAACATAGGCCCAATTCAATTTAATGCATTTAATTGTAGGCCTCCTTATAATTTATGTATAATAATTAAATTGCTGTCAAAATTATGGGGTGTTACAATGAATATGACATTGCACAATTAGAATCTAAACCCATTGTGCAGCACACAAAGAGGTGAAAAACCTGAATATAACTCAAGAGCTTCGTTTCATACCACTCCACACCAAAACCCTCTATGCAGCATACATTTTTCGAGGATTATCTTTATGGGAAGAAGTTGCATTTACCACTTTTAGGGGAAAAACCTGCAACTATGAAGGATGAGGAATTAGCCCTTTTTGACAGATAAGTACTAGGAGTTATCAGGTTAACTCTGTTTAGGTCTGTTGCACACAATGTTGTAAAGGAGAAGATCACAGCAGATCTAATGAAGACTTTGTCTGGTATGTATGAAAAGCCGTTAGCAAACAACAAGGTGCATCTGATTAAGAAATTGTTGAATTTGAAGATGGCAGAGAATTCATCAGTAGCACAACATCTGAACAAATTTAACACTATCACAAATCAATTGTCATTTGTAGAAATTGATTTTGATGATGAGATCCGTGCATTGAACGTTTTGGCTTCTTTGCTAAACAGTTGGGAGGTAATGAGGATGGCAATAAGTAACTCTACAGGAAAAGAAAAGCTGAAGTACAATGACGTACGAAATTTAATTCTGGCTGAGGATATTCGTAGAAGAGATGCAGGTGAAACCTTAGGATCTGGTTCTACCCTAAACCTTGAGACAAAAGGAAGAGGTAATGACAAAAATTCAAATTGGAACAGATCAAAATCCAGAAATTCTAATTGGAACAAAAGTAAATCTAGATCAGGCCAACAAGTACAATGCTGGAACTATGGAAAAATAGGTCACTTTAGGAGGCAATGCAAAAGTCTTAAGAAGAAGAATAAAGATGATTCTGTTAATGTTGTAACAAAAGAGGTACAAGATGCATTACTTTTTGCAGTAGACAGTCCACTTGATGATTGGGTTTTGGACTCAGGAGTTTCGTTTCATACCACTCCACACCAAAATATCATACAGAACTATGTTGCAGGTGATTTTGGTAAGGTGTATTTGGCTGATAGTACAGCCTTGGATGTTGTGGGTATGGGAGACATCTGGATATTGTTGCTCAATGTGTCTGTTTGGTTATTGGAAAAGGTTCAACATATTCCTGGCATGAGGATGAATTTGATTTTTATTAGACAACTTAATGATGAAGGGCATGCAATACTGTTTGTTGGTAGTACTTGAAAGGTTACAAAGGGAGTTAGAGTATTGGCCCGTGGAAAGAAGATTGGTACTCTGTATATGACCTCAAGTCCAAGAGACATAATTGCAATTGCTGAAGCAAGTACTGATACAAGCCTATGGAATCGCAGATTTGGTCACATGAGTGAGAAAAGGATGAAAATGCTGCTGTCAAAAGGGAAACTACCAACATTGAAGTCCGTTAATTTTGACATGTGTGAAAGTTGCATCTTAGAAAAACAGAAAAATGTGAGCTTCTTGAAAACTGGCAAAACATCGAAGGCTAAAAAATTGGAGTTAGTACACACTGATTTGTGGGAGCCTTCTCTGGTTGCATCCTTTGGAGGTTTAAGGTATTACATCACTTTCATTAATGACTCAAGTAGAAAGGTATGAGTTTATTTTCTGAAAAATAAATCTGATGTATTTGAGACTTTTAAGAAGTGGAAGGCTATAGTTGAGACAGAAACAGGTCAAAAAGTAAAATGTTTGAGGTCAGACAATGGAGGATAGTACATAGATGGAGGGTTCAGTGAGTATTGTGATACACATGGAATTAGGATAGAGAAGACTATTCCTGGGACACCACAGCAGAACGGTGTGGCTGAGCGCATGAATAGAACTTTTAATGAGCGTGCTAGGAGTATGAGGTTACATACTGGATTACCAAAAACTTTATGGGCTGATGCTATTAGTACTGTAGCTTACTTGATAAATTGAGGACCATCAGTTCCCATGGAGTTCAGACTTCCTGAAGTGGTTTGGAGCAATAAAGAGGTAAAGTTTTCCTATTTAAAAGTTTTTGGTTGTGTTTCTTATATTCATATTGATTTTGTTGCTCGTAATAAACTTGATGTAAAGTCTAAAATATGTTTTTTCTTTAGCTATGGTGATGAGAAATTTGGCTATCGATTTTAGGATGAACAAAACAGAAAAATAATCAGAAGTAGAAATATGATATTTAATGAACATGTTATGTACAAGGACAGGTCAACTGTAGTGCAAGATATTACAGAGATAGATCAAAAGAAATCTAAGTTTGTCAACTTAGATAAATTAACTGAAAGTACCGTACAGAAAAGAGGTGAAGAAGATAAGGAGAATGTAAATTCACAGGTAGATCAAAGTACACCTGTAACTAAAGTCCGTAGATCTTCTAGGACCATTCAACCTCCACAGCGTTATTCACCCGCTCTAAATTATCTCCTGTTGAATAATGGTGGTGAGCCAGAGTGTTATGATGAAGTCTTACAGGATGAAAATTCAAGCAAGTGATAGTTAGCCATGAAGGATGAGATGGATTCCTTGTTGGAAAATCAGACATAGGAATTGACTGAATTACCAGTACGAAAGAAGGCTTTGCACAACAAGTGGTTATACAACATAAAGAATGAGCATGATGGTAGCAAGTGTTACAAGGTCAAATTAGTTGTCAAAGGTTTCCAGCAAGAGAAGGGCATTGACTACTCAGAAATATTTTCTCCAATTGTGAAGATGTCAACAATCAGACTGGTATTGAGAATGGTGGCTGCAAAAAATTTAAATTTACATCTTGAGCAGTTAGATGTGAAGACAACATTCCTTCATGGTGACTTGGAGGAAGATGAATGTTTAAAATGTGTGTAAAACACCCTTGAACGTTTAAACCCCCAATTTACAAATTACCATTTCAAGTTTATTATCAAACAAAGTACATGCGAAAAATGAGAATAAGCTAAAACAGAATTGATAAGACAATCTAAACCAAATAAAACCACAACCACAACAGAAATTAAATGGCAAAAATTAAGGGAAAAGAGATGCAAACACATAGACAACATAGCAATATGTTATTGAATAGGAAACCGAAGTCCTCGGCGTAAAACATCTCTGCCACCCTCCAAGCGGTAAATAATCCACTAAAGACTGAAGTTGAGATACATGAATAGCAGAAGACCCTCCAAGCCTAATCTACTTAGTGTACCTAAGCCTTTCAAGCTTCTTGCTCCAACAAGATTACGCCAAACCTTTGTCTTCTCTAGCTTACCGGATTTCGCTATAACTCATAGCATCAACCAATATCAAATGGTCCCTTCCTAATTGCTTCCCAAGCACCAAAAAGCCTTCTCACAGATATGAGTATGGTGATATAAGGATTTGGCTAAATGTACCTTTCAAGGATATAACAATAGAGAGGGTAACAGAAGAGGAATTTGGAGAAACAATGGTGAAGATTGTGGACGAGTCAATCTTATTTTTCTCTATGGTTTCTCTTTCAAAATTCTCTCTGGACGCTCTCTACATTTCGTAGATATAGAGGGTATTTATACTGGTGTGTGTTTGGAATGCGGAAGGTCAGTTTTTCCTAAACAGAGTGGTCTAGTGACTTGGCCTCGTGACTTGATTGAGTCGCAAGTCTAAGTCGCGAGCTAAAGGCCTGGCCAGCTGAAAGTTTTGTCCTGTAGTGCAATAGCTGGTGTGACTTTTCAGCTCCTCTGCATACTTCACACATGTGCCTCCTTTGGCTACTTGCAAGTCGCGAGCTAGCTGCGAGATCCAGTCATGAGGCCTTGCTGAGTTGCACACTTTTGAGCTTTTCTTCACACTCTCTCACACACTATTCTTACATGATTCCCACCTAAATACATGGTTTCTAAATGTTGAATTACAAGCAAATTGGCACAGAATAAAACCAACAAAATGGTTGATTAAATTCAACCTTACAAAAGACATTTACATGATTCAGCCAGAAGGTTTATTGTTCAGGGACAAGAGAATCTAGTCTATAAACTGAGAAAGAGCTTGTATGGCCTAAAACAAGTTTTAAGACAGTGGTATAAGAAATTTGACAGTTTTATGCGTAGAATTAGGTTCAGGAGATGTGAAGCTGATCATTGTTGCTATGTTAAGTTATTTGGAAATTCTTACATCATTTTATTGTTGTATGTGGATGATATATTCATTGTAGGGTCTAGCATTGAGAATATTAATAATCTAAATAAGCAATTGTCAAACCGGTTTTCAATGAAGGATTTGAGAGCTTCAAAGCAAATCCTTGGTATGAGAATCATTAGAGACAAGTCTAATGGTATATTGAAACTTTCACAGTCAGAGTATGTGAAGAAAATTCGCAATAGGTTCAACATGAATAAAGCTAAACCAGTGAGCACACTCTTGGGTAGTCATTTCAAACTAAGCAAAGAACAGTCACCAAAGATAGAAGAAGAAAAGGGCCATATAAGCAAGGTACCCTACGCCTTAGCTATTGGCAGCTTGATGTATATTATGGTGTGTACAAGGCTAGACATTGCACATGCAGAGGGAGTTGTGAGCAAATTCATGAGTAGGCAAGGAAAGCAGCACTGGGAGGCAGTCAAGTGAATTCTAAGATATTTGAGGGGTTCATCAGATACATGTCTTTGCTTCACAAGTGTAAGTTTAAAACTGTAGGGTTATGTAGATGCTGATTTTGCTAGTGATATTGATAGTAGAAAGAGTACTACTGGGTTTGTATTTACTCTGGGTGGTACAGCTATATCCTGGGTTTCAAATCTACAAAAGATTTTTACTTTGTCTACTACAGAAGCTGAGTATGTTGCAGCAACTAAAGCTGAAAAGGAGATAATTTGGCTACATGGCTTCTTAAATGAATTGGGTAAGAAGCAGGAGATAGGCATTCTATACAGTGACAGTCAGAGTGCAATTTTTTTTGCTAAAAATTAGGCTTTTCGTTTAAAGTTGAAGCATATACAGACAAAATACCACTTTATCCGTTACCTTGTTGAAGATAAGCTGGTAATACTTGAGAAGATTTGTGGATCTAAGAACTCGGTAGACATATTGACTAAGGGTGTCACTATTGAGAAGCTGAAGTTGTGTGCAGCTTCAGTTGGTCTTCTAGCTTGAGGAAAGAAGGATGAGTTGCAAGGACGAGGGATTGTTTTTGGAGGATTGCTGTTGATGTAGGTGATTGAACTAGTCTCCAAATGGAAGATTTGTTGGGATTTGTGGAGCCTAGTTGTGTTTGATTCGAATGATGACTCAACCCGAAATGATGTTGCCTGGTTTTTAATGGGAGATTTCTGAGGCTTAGTCCATTACCCCTGGGAAATTTTTTTTGGCCCATTTTATAGCCCATTGTGAATTTTGTGCGCAGGATATAGAAATCGTTGTTTTGATGATTAGGGTTTCTTGATATAGTTTTCAAGAGAGAGAAAAACTGTACTACCATACTTTGTAATTTTTTTCCCTGATAATAGTGAAATCCCTGCAACTTCATGGACATAGGCAAATTGCCGAACCACATAAATACTGTCTTGTGCGCATGATTATTATTATTATTTTTGGCGTGTGTTTTCTCTATTTTGTTTCTCACAGGTTTGGGAGTTTCATGTTAATTCCCTACAAAGCACTTTTCTTTTACAAGTCCTTGTTATGCATGCTATAGGTTCTTGAAAATGAGCATTTAGTTTCATAGCAAAAGCAAAGTAATTTAGGGAGTAGGGACCAATTTATGGTAATCTATCACTGTCAAACATCCACCAAATTTGCATGTCAATCTTCTTTTCTTTTTTATTTATTTATTATTTATATATAGAGTTTCAACTTATGATATCCATTCTGATAATTGTACTATTTATTATCAAACCAAGATACCAATTAGTTTCTAGTATAGGCGGGATTGAAGTCTAAATCTCTTATACAACTATCAGAAATTTTATCAATTGAGCTAACTAAAACTCACAAATTTGCATGTTAATCTAATTTATTTTCTAAGAGTGTTTCTACCTATCATTAAATGCAGTAAATTATCAAATAAACCAAGTTATATATAAGTGTGAAAGATGAGTGATTCTTCCATAACATTACAAGAATATACGCTAAAATCTTCTTACCAAAAAAAAAAAAAAAAGAATATATGCTAAAAGGAATCTTGAATACCAATCATATTTTGGATATTTTGGACTCCAAATTCCCCTTACAAAGATTCTTGAGATCTTGGGAAAGAAAAGTGAAAAGTCTCAATTTTCTCTCTATACAAATCTTTCGAAACACTATAGAAATTTGGTTTTCATACTAAAGCCTAGCTCCAGACTTTTGAGAGGATTGGTTTCAAGAACAAGACTTCCTAAGCGATGTATATCAGTCTTCTTTTCATATTAATTTTCAAAATGACTTTTAATTTATGCTTGTTTCTGTTGATTACTTTTTGATTGAACTTTAGCATAGCATAGATGTAGAACGTGTTTTTTTTTTTTTTCTTGACAATTGATAGTTTAACCCTACCCTAGGATCACTCGAACCTGGGTCCATGAATCTCTCAAACTTTTAAGGGTTTGGGATGTACTAACTCGCCTAACGTGGGCGGTGGTATAGATGTAGAAGTTATGGTTACTACCGTTGGGACAAGTATACATTCCTCTAGGCTACATACACATGTTCAATACATGTGTAGGCAATCATTGACCATGTGTATGAAGCCTAGTGTAGCTAGAACCACATAAACCCCATCTCTAAGATAGCTACCTCAAGGGTATATGATCTGACAGTGTACCCATTCACTTAAATTGTTTCAAAATCCCTTTTACTAAATGTGATTTAGGGGTTATTATTACGTACTTCCAAATTAAAATGATGGGTACTTCCTCATTTGATATTCATTTTTTTAGATATATCTTGAATGTGGGAGGAGAGAGAGAATCGCGTTATTGTATTTTGAGAATACTTAAGTGTCTGTTTGGAAAAAGTTTATTTAGTTTTTTGCTAAAAATATGCTAAAATATATATGTATGTTGACAATATTTGAAAAAGTGAGAGGAAGCCAAAAAAAAAAAAAAAAAAAGAAAGTAAAATTATAAAAAACTATACATAAAAATTAAAAACTAAATACTAATTTTTTTTTTTTTTTTTGAAATGAACTAAATACTAAATTTAACACTAATGACAAACTTATCTTTAATAACTACTGATACCAAGAGTACAATATCAAGATTTTCAGTAAAAATACCTAATAATTACGGAAAAATACTTAGATAGTCTCTAAATACAGTGAAATGGTGCTCTATTTTCTCACATTCATGATAAATCTTACTATGAATTTAATGAGCAAATTTCACCATGATTTTTGAAAGAAAGAAATACCATTGACCGAATTCCGTGATCACCTAAAAATTACTCAATAATTACTTTAAAAAGATTCCGTCCATATTTTCTACCCTTTTGCCCGGAAAGTGCTAGGTGACTTTACGCTCCCTTCCAATGATATTCTTCCCTTTTTAATTTTTTTTTAATTTTTTATGAACCAATGATGTTCTTCCTAGAACTTGCTGAGAGAATAAATGAATTTTCTTTTATAACTATGTTTTGAAAATTTGCAATATTAAAAGGCATATTATATGGCCGCCGTTTTATATAATATTAGGAAGTTTGCTTGAAAGTCGTGTTTTTACCCCCCCAAAAAAAAAAAAAAAAAAAAAATTTCAGTATGCTGTCTTCTTCCTACAACTTGCTGAGCATTTGCTATCATTTCATCAATATATCAATATCTTAAATCCATAATTTATTTTTTCACACGCACACCCATTCCCTTTTTATTTCTCTACTTTCCCTTCTGAAACAAGTTATATTCATTTAAAAAAAATCTCACTCCTTAGAAAAGCTTCATCAAATCATTTTGTTAGTTCAAGCAAAACTCAACATCGATGGCTCTTGAAACCGATGGAAGCAGCTTTTCATTGCGTACCAGTAAATGGATTTTCGACGTGTTCCTCAGTTTTAGAGGCGAGGACACCCGCCACAATTTTCTGCGTCCTCTGTATGCCGCTTTAACCCAGAAAGGAATCCCCACGTTTACAGATGAGAAAGAACTCGAGAGAGGAAAGCCCATTCCCTCAGAACTCTTGAAAGCCATTGAAGGGTCAAGGTTTTCAGTCGTCATTTTTTCAAAAAACTATGGATCCTCCAGTTGGTGCTTGGATGAACTTGCAAAGATTGTCGAGTGCCAGAAAAAGATGGGGCAAACTATTTTTCCGGTTTTCTTTGATGTTGATCCGACTGAGGTGCGGAAGCAGAAAGGTAGCTTTCATGAAGCATTTGCGAAGCATGAAGAAGTATTTAAGGAGAATTTGGGGAAGGTGAAAACATGGAGGGCTGCTTTAACAAAAGTTGCCAATATCAGTGGGTGGGTTATACCAAAAGGGTAAGCCTTTTTTTGATCTTCTTTTAATTTGCTTCATCAAGTTCCTAATTTCTTCTGATCATTCAATTCACAGCTCTTTTAGTATCTATTCAGTATCTTCTTACATATTGCTTTGAAATCTAATTGCTTTTCATAATTTGTGAAGTCTTACTCTTGAAACTTGTAAAATGCTCTGGCACTAAACCCAAACCAAGTCCCCAAATCGATTATTTAATTGTTGTGATTGAGGATTTAATGCAGCATAGAAAATATCAATTGATAATGATAAATGATTGTAAAGTAATCTTGCTGATGGCATGGAAAAAAAAAATGTAAAAATAAAATCTTTTAGGTGCAGTTAGATACCACACCACCCAAATCTTCAAATCTTCAACTTTTTAATTTTTGGTAAATAACCAAAGTATACGCTATTGCTGAAAAATAACTTGCATATCATATATGAAATTCGTAGCGGAATTAAAATCAAGATTATACTAGAATCCGAAAATTCAATTAGAAAGAATTTTAATAAAATACCTTGATGCAAAGTTAGCATAAGGGCTTATGTATATAACTTGAGGTGAGACCAAAGGGAAAAATAAACCCAAACTCCAATGGTCTTGGGCCTCCTGTTATCTTATAATAAGTCCAAAGTTAGCCTTAATCACATTTTATTCCACTATAAAAATATGGTTACACTCTAAGTTTTTGTTTAATAAATCAAGATATCCCTAGACTACTTTAAATTGCATTTAGCTCAACTTGTAAAGTCTTTGATGGTTGGATAAGAGTTCTGGTAAAGTCACTAACATATTGACCGTACAAAATCTTACTCTAGAATACATCAAAACAATCAACACTTTACATTGAGTTCACCATCCTCTTAAGATTGAGAGTTAATGCATAAAGCAGTTGTAAGATCAATTGTTTATTCATGTAATAGTAGTTAGTAGAATAATATTTCAGAGCAATGACCCTATTGGTCTAGTAATAATTCTGTTAGTGATTTGGACTCTGGGGGGTCATGACTCCATTAGTACTCTATTAATAAGTCTGTCATTGATTTGGACCACGAAGTTGCATCACACACATACTATAATGACTCAAGGAAAAGTTCTAGTCACAATTGCGCTATACCCCTAAGAGACTAGTTTAGTTACAAATGAGACTCCTTATAGTTAATAAATCTTAGATCAACCTCATATATGCTCAATATGGGACAAGTCTCTCTCTCTCCCTGATGTTAGATGTAGACCTGTTGGTTGCTTGTAGATGATGGAGGTGCACTAGAGTTGACGGGCTATGAGGGGCATCTGTTACAGCCAAGATCTTATCTAAGCCGTCCAAAAGGGGCTCTGCTTCTTTAGCTTAATTTGGATTATTATCAATTTTTGCTAGGTGTTGCGGGAAAAAAATGGGGTTGGGTTTGGGACTGATTTAGTAATTGTCTTTGTGGATGATGATGCCTAGATTTGGAAAAGATAACTGGGCTAGTAAGTCTTTTTTCTTCTTTCTTTTTCTATTTGGTTACTGGAAAAGTATTGGAAAAAGTTTGTCATGTCCTTCCCTAAATTTGGTTTAAATTTTCCCTATCTTGAATTTTTGAATATATTAAGAAAAATCAATAAATTTTTTGCATTTTTTTTAATGTAAGACCCAAAACAATGCCCTTTTTTGGAGTGTTTAACAGTGCATTTTTAATGGAGGATTAAATTGAATAACAATTAAAGTTAGAGGATTGAATTAAAAAAAAAAAAAAAATGAAGTGAAATGCCTAAGTTGAATTTTGGTAAAAGTTAAGGGTGCGATTTATAATTTAGCCATAATTAATTAAACATGTATCTCTATCTAACTAACACCTAGCCAAAGCATAATATTGCACAATGTGTAGTTTAATACTTACTATTACAACAGGAAGAACAACACATAGTTTGTGAGTGAAAGCTGTGAAGAGGACTAGTCATTTGGATCTTACTTGTATTTTGATTAGTAATGTTAACAGATAATATATTTGAAATGTATTGAAATTTTATTATTTTGTATCTTTTCTTTAGTTTATATTTTGTTAACTCTAAATAGATGTTAGTTTTAGTTACCTATTTTAATCTATTCTTGAATTTTTAGAATATTTTTCATTCTTGAATTCCAATTTTTTTTTGTTTATACTTAGGTCCCAAAAATAAATTCTGGCTCTTCACTCATTTTGCAGGCAGGAGTCAGAATATATTAATGCAATTGTGGAGAAGATATTCGAAAGACTAAGTTCCATAAAACTAATTAAGGACTTGGTTGGAATAGATTCTCGTGTATGGGAAGTATATTCAGACTTAAAAATAGGATTGACCGATGTCCGCGTAATTGGGATAGATGGGACGGCTGGTATTGGTAAGACTACTATTGCACGAGTGGTTTATGATAGCTTTTCAAATCAATTTGAAGGTAGTAGCTTTCTCCATACTGTCAGAGAAGAATCTAAAGTACATGGTTTAGCTTATTTGCAAGAACGACTTCTTTGTGACATTTTGATGCAAAAAGATATAAAAATATCCAATACTTCAGACGGAGTCCAATTAATCAGGCGTAGACTTTGTAATAAAAAGGTACTTCTGGTTCTTGATGATGTAGATAGTTTGGAGCAGTCAGAAAGTTTGGCTTGCATGCGTGATTGCTGTGGTCCAGGAAGTAGAATTATCATTACAACGAGAAATGAACATTTGCTTAAGAGACTAAGAGTTGATGGAATATATAGTCCTAAGGAATTGAGTAGCAAAGAGGCTCTTCGTCTTTTCAGCTTGGAATGTTTTCGCAGTGAATGTCCTCCTGAAGGTTATATGGAGATGTCCAATCAGGTTGCCAGTTATGCTCATGGCCTTCCTTTAGCTATTAAGTTTTTGGGTAGTAGTCTGTTCGACAGAACCATCCCTGCATGGAAAAGTTATTTAGATATGCTTGAAAATAATTTTCCAACAGAAATTTTACGAATATTTCAAATAAGTTTTGATTCTCTACAAGAAACAGAAAAAGAAATATTTCTACATATTGCATGTTTCTTTAATGGGGAGGACCAAGATCGTGTAGAAGAAATATTAGACTATCTTAATCTTTACCCAGCAATTGGAATAAGGGTTCTTATTGATAAATCTCTCTTAAGTGTTTCGTCAAACAATCGGTTGTGGATGCATCCTCTAGTACAACAAATGGGCCGAGAAATAAATTTTAGAGAGTCCCCTAAATCTCCTTGGGAACGACGAAGGCTATGGTTGCAAAAGGACATTGACCTTGTGCTTACAGACAATAAGGTAAGAGGTTATGTAGAAATCTTCAACTTAAATATAAACCCTTTCTATTATTCAAGAAAATAAAAATTTACGTAATCTTTGTACTCTGATTATGAAATTTACCAAACCCTTGTTCTTGTTTGTTAGGAAACAACAGCTATTCAAAGCATAGTCCTCGACTTACCTGTACAAAAAGAGGTACATTGGAATCCAGAAGCCTTTTCAAAGATGCATCATCTTGTTTTGCTCAAAATTCACAATGTGCAACTTCGAAATGGATTCACACATTTTCCTAATGAGTTAAGAGTGATTGAATGGAATGGGTATCCTTTAAAATATTTGCCACCAAATTTCGAACCTAGGGAGCTTGTTGAACTTAGAATGTGCCATAGCAACATTAAACTACTTTGGAAGGGAGTGAAGGTAACATAGTTTCCTCAATTCCTCTATATTATTTATTTTACTAAAAATAAATTCTAATTAACTATCATTCTACAATTTAATTTCATTAACAGCTTTTGGGCAAGTTAAGATTCATCAAACTCAGTCACTCTCAAGATCTTGTTAAGACTCCAGACTTCTCAGAGGCTCCACAGCTTGAGAGCATAGATTTTGAAGGCTGTACAAATTTAATTGAGGTTCACCCATCTGTTGGTGTACTTAAACGCCTAATTTTATTGAACCTAAAAGATTGCACAAGTCTTGTAAGTCTTCCAAGCAAGCTTGAAATGGGATCTCTTGAAAATCTTACTCTTTCTGGTTGCTCCAAAGTCAAGAAGATTCCAGAATTTGCAAAAGACATGGAACGATTAAGGGAGCTTCATTTAAGTGGGACTGCAATTGTAGACCTACCATCATCAATTGAACATTTAACTGGTCTTACCTTACTGAATCTAAGCCATTGCAGAAATCTTTTGGGTCTTCCAGGCGCCATTTCTAGATTAGAGTCCCTAAAAGAATTTATTGTATTTGGATGCTCAAAATTAGCCAAGGATGATAGTGAGATTTTACCCGCTCGAAAAAGATCAATATGGTTATTGGCAGAAGAGTTTTTAAAAAGTACAGGACGACGGGTCAGATCAAGGTTGATCTGACCAGTCAAACGGACCACGCAAGAGGTTTTGTTAGAATTCTTTCTCTTTCCATTAGAAAAAGTGTACATTTTGAACAATAGTTTTCACTTTAAATATAATAATTTTAGATTCCATCACTACATCTTTGAATTTTGGCATTTGTTACATGCTCTCTCTTACCCATTGAAATATTGCTGGAATTCATATAAATGAGACAATGGAATTAATACACAAGCAACGACCCTGTTTATATGGTCATTGGTTTTTTTTTGCTTTGGTGACTATTTTTTTCGTTCTTAAAATTTACCAAAAGTTTGGTCTTGGCCTTTAAACTTTGACATGTTTATTTTTCGGTTCTAAACTTGTTAAAACATTTTACTTTAATATCCTTCAAATTGTGTCGAAATTCCTAGCTGTAATTATTTTTCAAATTTGAAGTTTTTTTAAAAATTTTTTTTTTTATTTTCAACTATCACTCTATCAGATGTGCATTGTACTATAACACCTGGGGTATTTGAGAAATTTGACACTTGACAAGTGGGAAGGATTTTTATTTTTATTTTTAAAGAAACACTACTTTATATTTTGCCAAAGTTTTTAATGAAATTGCAAAAACCTTTATTTTTTTTACTAATTATTTTTACACTCACTGAGTTACACATTGTCGTACACACTTTATTTAAAATCGTATTTTGAAAATATGGCTTCAATTATAATCGTAAAATAATGCAATTTTAACAAAAATTATATTTTTAAAACAAAATTTTAGTTGTATCTCATATACACAATGTGTAACCATCACCATTTTTCTCTCCTCTTGTTTAAAGAAATTTATTGAGAAAGTGAACATTTTTTCCCTCTTGTTTAAAGAAATTTACTGAGACGAAAGATAACAAAAGCCACAAGATGGGCCAGGCTCATCACTTTACTCTTAAACCAAAATACAAGTAGGGAGAACAGAGATGGGTATAGACCCATTAGGATTATAATTAACAGCCCATCTAGCTGGGTCAGAAAATTCTCACTTCAACTTAAAAAAGAGTAGTCTCAAGCTGCAAACTTTTTTCATCAGCAACTTGATGTCATGTTTGTCATAAGTTACTGGTTAATGTACAATTTTTTTAAATTCTATCTTCTTCTAGATACAGTTATATCTTTGACCAAATTATTTTCTAAGCCCAGCAAACTAATGAAAATAAGCTGGATCAAGGAACTTGGACACGATGCCCTTTAATTACTTTGACTACATCTGCTGCATTGCCTTTAAAAAATCACAAAATCAAGCGTTAGAAAGATAGGAGAATTTACTGCATGCCAACAAAGCTGGAATTGTTTTGCCCCCACAAAGAATCACTTGGATGTCGCTTTTCGTTTTGGTTCAAACATGAGTCAAATTATCCGTATCATTACAAAAGAATGCAGTATCCATAAGGACCATATATAAACACATTGGGATTTTATTGCAACATCAATTAAAATTGTTTCCAACGGGGAATAGGTGTGACCAACTCTACCAAGGATCGATCCCCAAGCATTAATGTGAAGAAGGCAGGTTCTAGTTTCCTCTTTTGCTATCATATTAAAGGACTTGGGAGTTCTCTCGCAAAAGCTAATATGTTCTGACATTGCCACAACTTGTCGCGATAACAAAGAATAGGTTGCAATTCTTCTCATCTTCCTTATCCAAACCAAGAGATTGGGTCGGCTACATAAGCATTTTCACCTGGTTTTCCATAGGTTGAGTAAAAAAAACATTGTTGAAGTAGAGAAGTCAGGTTGATAACCACCGTGGGGTGAGAGCAAAAGGTGCTCAGGATTTCAACATGGAAGTCACAATATAGCGTGTGATAGCCTATCACTGATAGGTCATTAAAAATTAGGGTATGTTTAGGATCTATTTATATTTTACTGAAAGTAGGTAGATAAAGGTTAAAGTTAACTGAAATAGTACAATAAGACTATAAATAGTACCAAAAAGTGCAATGGAACCCATAAATAGTATAAAAAATAAGCTAAATAGTAAAATAAGCTTTTTTTTTTTTTTTTTTTTTTTTTAATTTAGAACAAAAATTATTTTTGCCAACTTATTTTACTATTCAACTTATTTTTGTTACTATTCATGGGTCTTACTGTAATTTTTAGTACTATTCATGGGTCTCATTGTATTATTTTAGTTAACTTTTACTTTTATCTATAGTCTTTTTAACTAAAAAATTTCAGTTTTAACAAAATAAGTGGATCCCAAACAGATACCCCTAATATTTAAAAAAAAAAAAACTCTCTAGTCGGGAACAGTTTTTGGGCAACTTTACCCAAAATTTATCAATTATACCATACCATTTTACAATACACCCAACATCCCATTTCTTATTTACATCATCTATTCATTAAAATATTAATTTCACAATCTCTTTCTCTCTCTTCCTCTCCTCTCTCTGTCTTTTTCCTTGATCTCTCTTCCTCTTCATTTTTCTAGGTCTAAAACATCACCACCACTGTAAAACCACTATCACTCACATCCCAGCAAACCAACCACGCCACTAGCTAGCAACCACCACCATAACCACAATAGCCACCGCCATGCCAACTGACAAAATCCATTAAAAAAACCACTAAACCCACCACCAAAAATAAACCCCATAAGAAATAGCCACCACAAAAACCACCAAGAGAGAAAAAAAAAAAAAAAACACAAAGAAACCGCCAAAAATCATAACCAACAACCATGAGAAACAACCACTACAAAAACCACCAAAGAAAAAAAAACACACACACACACACACACAAAGCCGAACCCAGAAACCCAAGGCAAAACCATAACCCCCACGATAAAACCACCACATCAGCCACCTGCTGATCTAAACAAACCCAATCAGCACCCACAACAAACTCCCACATACAACAACGATCCCAAACCCTCTGTAAAGGGGCGAAGTGTAGTACTATACTCTATGTCCTTCATCGGAGGCGTTTCTACCTCCGTCGCGAAGGCTCTGCACACCATGGAGAGATTGGCTTGTGTTGCTCTGAGCACCGGCGATCTGCACGGACTCAACAGCGGCGACGGACCGAAATCCATGTTTGCTTTTTGGACCTTGCATCGGAGACTCGACACCGTAGATTTTCACACAGACGCTGCGCACACTGTCACAGTTGTCTCGGCTGAGTTTGTATTACCTATTTCCAATGGAATCGAAGTTCCGGCGTGAGCTCCGATTTGGTGCATGATGCTCAACGCCATGTAGTATCTGATAGTGTGATAGAGAAGAGGGAGAAAGAGAGGAAAATGAGTGAGAGATAGAGAAAGACAGAGAGAGATGAGAGATGAGAGAGAAAAGTAGGAATAAAATATTAATATTACTTTTGGCAGAGTGCTACAGTACCATCCTACATTTAGGATGATACTATAGCACCCTACATTGAGGATGGTACTGTAGCACTATACCAAAAAAATTTACAATTTTCCATGTTTTCACTTTCAGATGTTGAGATAAATTAGGCCTTAATGCTAAAATATGCTTACATTTGGCTTTTAGCAGCCCAGCTGTGAATACTCTTAGTCTTTCCTATGTTATTGCATCGATGTCAATATCTCGTTCCTTTTGCCTGGAAGGTGCGACTTGGGTCCATTACTTCAATGAATGCTATTGGCTTTACTCTCTGTGTCACGCCCTGAACCCAAAAAGTGTCCAAAGCATGAGAAAAACATCTCAAAAGTACTTGTAGATTTTGTTCCTTTTGGAAATTCAATCCAAATAAAATCATATTAAGTACCAACATCAAAAATTATCATAATAATTCCATTAAATATACTCCCAAAGTAAGTCAGAGCTCTATGTAATAAATACAATGACCAATGGTCACAAAAGAATGGAGGTTTGAATAAATAATTACATATTATCAACTTGTCCCATTAGTGGAAATAAATGCATTACCACTATTAGATACAAAAGAATTGGGTTAAGCCTACTCTAAGTTATACATCATCAATTATCTCCATCACAAAAGTCAGCCTCCATCAACAGTTAGTCTAACTACTGCTAGCCACCAAAAAGTTGTCTCAAAACGATAGTTGTCTACTCTAAAAAAGTTTGTAAAATAATGGAAGGAGAGAGAGCCTAGTAAGTAGCATAATTAATGGGGGTGAGAGAAATGCAAGTTTCATGATGATAACAATTTACAAATCATGTTTTAATTTGGGAATTTCCAAATAATTTCTACAAAACCATTTTCAAAAATAATATGACAAGAATGAATAAAATGACATGGCACAAAGCTTCTTAAAATGCTCTTTATGAAACTACATACTATAATTTGTGAGCAATAACAATACAATTCCAAATCCAAGGCCACATGATAATGCCGTCACAAAGAGAGAACTAATCTGCCATCACAAAGATGGAACTCATCGTTGACACATAGCCAGAACTAAATATGCCGTCACTAAGACGGAACTCAATAACCATCATAAAGACGGGTGCTAAGATACCAATGTCACACAGACTATAGTATCTAGCTATGTAATCACCAGGTAATCACATGTAACAGCACACGGGTAGAACATAAAGAGCTCACAAATTACCTTTAATTCAAAATACATAATTCACTTCCAAGTAGTTTCATAAAATATTTGAATGCCCAAGATTTTCACAAGGATCTCAAAGCCCTCAACTCATTTCTTGTCAAAATGATTTTGTATTAACTTCCCAAATAACATAGGTCAAGATAAAGCATCTTTATATTTTGCAAATAATGCAATAAATCCATAAAATTCATTCTCAAGAATTTAATCAAGATGCTAGTCTTTTCCATGCTAACAAATCATGCAACTCCCCATATGCAATAAGAATATGCACTTTCATATATAATCATAAATAGTAGGGTCACAACACAACAGTTTTTAGAAAAACATAGTTCCACCATTAATTTTTCAAAATGTGTTTGACCCAAAAATAATGTTTATGCAACAAGGTTATTTTCCAAAAATCCCATTAAAAAGTTACTTACCTCGCAACCTGCAAAAACCTAATTTTCCAAGCTCCAAATGAAATTAGCTAGAACCTAAACAATATCAAGCAAACCTATAACAATAAGCATAAAGCTTGAAATTGTATCTAGCTACATGTTAGAAATTGCTAACTAAGAAATTAATTAGGCAAGCCTAGCGTTTAACCTTACAAATAATGTATTCCACTTCCAAAGTTTCTCAACAATTTCATTATAAGGCATAGACTCCAACTTATCATCATGTCATTCCAAGCTTCACCTTTACCATAAGAGATCCTAACATTTTATGAATTTCTTCCTCAATATACATGTCATTTTCAAGAGACCCACAAAACAACAACATATATAACAATACCCACCATTACAAACCCCAAATGTAAATCCTCCACTAGCTCCAAATACACAATAAAAATTAGATTCATCAACTATTTCACATTAGAAAGCCAAAACTCCCAAATCTTCATCACTTAGCTAATCACTATTGCAAAAATCATAAACCCACTCATCAAATACATCCACCAAGACCAAAGCCCATACATAAAAACACATAAATATCACTTCTAATACTCATAAATCACATGGGTAATATTATTAAAGCTTAGATAAACATAACCTCAACCAAAAGCATATAAACCCACCAAAAGATTAGGAGTCTTACCTTAAATCAAAAGAGATGAAGGTGTCTTAGAGGTTCCTAGAGAGTTTTCCAGTGATCTTGCCGGAAGAATGACGGTGGATGTGGTGGTGTGGAGTGGGTACAGTGGGAGAGTGTGAGGGAGTGAAGAGAGGAGTGTGTGTATGTGTGTTTGTGAGAAAAAAAAAAAAAAAAAAAAAGAAAAAAAAAAAAAGAAAAAGAAAAAAGAAACAAACGAGGAAGATAAATACCCCAATTTCCTAAACCCACCTGTTTGGCAACTGTTTTCACTTCACATCACTCAAATATTTCAACCTTTTTGTGGGTCCCATACTTGAGCTGAGTGTCAGACCCTTCTATTTTTTCTAATTTTTTCTTCTTTCTTTCTTTTCTGACTCTTCACAATGGTGCTTCCTCTCTTCTCAGCCATTACTCCAACAACCTCCTTTACTCCTCTCATCCACCTCTCTTAACCTAAAATAAATTTGCTCCATTTGTTTTACTTTTTCTCTTCCTCATCATCTCTCAAGTGGAACGTTTGGAGTTTCATTTCTTCACAATCGAAGAAAAGGTGTCCTGTTCGAAGAACCCCAGCCTAGTTGAAACCCATCAAACATCGAGAAGCCTAGCCGTAACTGAGGCACTCTTCGGATCTCTCCCAAACCCAGAAACACAATGTGAAAAGGAAAGAAAAGAAGAAGAAGAAGAAGGAAAAAAAAGAAAAAAAGAAAAAGAAGAAGATGAAGAAGACTAAACTAGACCCAGTGTGAAAGGAAAAAGAAGAAGAAGAAGAAGACTAGTGTGAAAGGAAAATGAAAAAAAGAAGAAGAAGAAGACCACCCAAACTCACCGAACCTAGTGAAAAAAAAAAGAAAAAAGAAGAAGAAGAAGAAGAAGAAGAAGAAGATGAAGAAGACCAGACCAGACCCAACGTAAAAGGAAAAAGAAGAAGAAGAAGACCAGTGTGAAAGGAAAAAGAAAAAAAGAAGAAGAAGATCACCGAACCCAGTGAAAATAAAATAAATAAAAAATGTCAAAAGTTGCAGTTAGAATTTTGATCGTGAGTCCCTCAATGTGTGTGTATTTACAAAAATGCCATCATAACTCTATTTCCATAACTTGAAAACACATTAGTTTCCATAACTCATCACTCAAAAATTAGAGAATTGAGTGATAGAAACAAAAACTGGAAATAGTGCCAAATACACTTCTCAGCCTTGGGACCCACATATTTTGAATTATAGGTTATGAAAATAGAGTTATGGGTGATGGAAACTCTAAATCCAAACAGAAATGATGAGTGATGAGTTACGAAAATTGAGTGAGGAGTGATGAGTGATGAAAAAAAAAAAAAAACCAAATAGCCTCTAGGTGGCCGGTTGAGAGAAGAGATATTTGTGAGTGTGTGGTGTGTGGTGTGTGGTGGGGAAATAAGGGCTTGGTGGGTCACGTGTGACTCCTTAAAAATTTGACTTTTTTTTATTTATTTAATTTTTTTATATAAGTGGGCTAGGGCGTTACACTCTCGCACTCTCTCTCCACGTAAGATTCTATTGATGTTCTTCTTAGAACTTGCTAAGTCTTTGTTCATAGTCATTGCATCAATATCTTAAGTCTGTAATTTCCAACTTTCTCATGCACACCCTTCTCTTTTATTTTTCCATTTTTTAGTTCCCTTCTTGACACAAGGTATATCTATTTCAAGATAAAAGATCACTTCTCTCAATCTCTGCAACTAGTGGTGGCCCCAAGAATTTTGTCCAGGGTGTTCCTATTTCACTTTGAAAAAATTTCGGGTCATTTCGGTCTATTTTAAGTGTTTCGGTAAATATTGGCCGAAATTCAAGATTTGGCTGGTATGAAGTTTGTGCTTAAAAAAAAAAAAAGTTTTTAAAACCAAAACAAATTTGCATTTTGTACACCGAAAAAACTCAAAAAAAAAAAAAATGAACAATGTGGTTTATATACTATTAATTGGGTGCCTTTTTTTAAAAATGTGTTTTTATTTTTTATTTTTAAAAACAAGTGGTACTCCTATTTTTAACTGTCAGCTGATGTTAGAGCATCCACAGTAGTGGAGCTAAAAATTTAGCAAT